>CM041811.1:3565106-3574253 GCA_023376895.1 Aspiorhynchus laticeps
GCAGCATAATTCTATGCTAGCAGCACACATGAATCCAAGCTGCATAATCTCATTAGTTAATATTACATTTCAAATATTAAATTAAAATTAAAGACCTATTTCAAGCCAAATTTTACCAGAGGAATATTTATGCTTTGGTTACAAACCTTTGCATTTGTCCTTATATTTGAAATAGCTCTTGGCTGTATTTTCAGAAATATCTTACTACATGTTTTTGTATAAAGAAACTAATTCAGTGATGTTGCTTATGGATTACAGACATACGCAGTTTTTTTTTTCTTACTTCACAATGTATGTCAGCAAAATTCACCTATAAATGAATAGCACTCCACGAAGCAGTATAGCAGTAAACGACTGCAGAACGAGAACCTTAATGAAAGCTTCATTAGCATGACATCCTCTTTGAAGTCTGAGGTTCTGATCTTGGTCTAAGTTAACATTGTAGCTTTAGATCAAAGACCTACATTTAGATCAAAGTCCTTACATATTAAACTGAACATTACTGTAACTACAGAATACAGAGAATGTGTTAATCATTCCAAGATGTGAGTGAAATATGCATCAACCTCAAGTGCGTAAACATACCTTTTTCCAGCCAGAACACTGGTCACCAGTAAACAGGCCCAAATCCAAAGCCAAGCTGCTCCTCTTCCACCCCTCATCATTCTCCAAAGGATGAATCCCCACTAAAGAAGAGAAAATACATTCATTCAGAGAAACCTTACTGAAGCGGAGGAATTGCAGAAAGAAGCGAGGTATGTGGATGTCAATACTCATACCATAGCATTGTGATTATAGGGAGCATATGCATTAATATGCCTTGATTTTCATTTGTAATATAATAAAAAGGCTCAAAAGAAGTAGGTCTTTAGAGTCCGCTCACACACAACTACCCCCACAGTCACCAATAAATGTCTGTCTATATGGGATACCTGTAATTTTATATTTGTTATGTGATTTGTTGATCCGCAATAGTGAGACACTGCATACAATGCATTTAATCATCTAAACACAAATCCTATGAAAGCACAGCACCCTATGCCAGTTTAACAAGTGCTGAATAAAAATATTCATATTTCCCCTTTTTAACCTTTGAGATATAATTCAAAGCCTGAGCATATTTACTGGAGGAATACCGTGCTTTGATGTGGTCCTGACCCATTTATAGCTTACATATAGTGTAGATTAATACTACAGCAATTATATACATGAGCAGAATTAAGAGTAAACAAATATCACAGCTTTGCGTGACACAATACGACAGTTTATTGTCGACGACGTATGCCACAAGACCCACTATGCAAATCCTTAATGTTTAATCGCACTTACCCATTTTAGAATATTAATAACTGCTCATATACATATAGGAATGTGCATCAGAGTTCTATACATATAAAAACACAGGGAGCGCATCTTTCATTCCGCTGGCACTACGCATTAACGCAAATCATTACACACACAATCGGCGCGTTAATTCTGCATTAACATCATACAAAATGATTTACAGTTCTATGTAAAAACCTTGATCATTCGCCGAGGATCTCTCCGTGATGCCCACATTCAGATCGCACGAGATATATTTGGGCAAAATTCCCCGACTTCCCAGGGATTACAATGCTTACACAATCCCTACCGTTCACACACTTTTGAGTTCTGTAGCAAGAGTGCATCATCAAAAGCACGTTTTAAGGTATCTCTGAATTAGTATTGGGCGTGCGCCTCGGGGTTGCTCCTAAACATGCATGTGTAGTAATTCAATTGGAGTAATTAAGCAAACAGTGCGCACATCGCCAAGTTCACAGCAATCATGCGTACCACACACATCATGCAGAGATGAAAGTACCTCATAATCCATTTTAGATTTCCACGGCACTACCTTTATGCAGTTGTGATCCCTCAACCCCCGGTTTTACATTATCCAAGACACAAGCATCAAGTCTAAGTCATGCACTTACATTAAATCGATTGCACCTTATCGTCAAACTTTTGCACACGTCTTTTCTGTCTGGATGCTCTGAGATGATGCTCTGAGATGTGAGCTGTGCTGAATCTGAGCTCGAGGCTGCTGCTGCTGCTGCTGATGATGATGCTGCCGAGCGCGCGCAGCTCTCGCGCACTCTTCATCGAAACTCTTCCCAGTTTACAGCAAATTAGTCATCTACCAAACCCAAATCCACAAGAATAAAGCTTTACTACAGCAGCACACTGGCGCTATGTCGCTGAAACGAGATCGCTTAGGTGCATGGCGATTGTGTTAGCTACAGAATGGAAGGTGGTACCAATCTCACATCGAAAGACCAATCCGTCCCATTTTTATATGCAGCACAATTTCACTTGCGCTGCTGTCGAATTAATCTCTTTCAGTGGTTGGGAAATCAAATCCGCTTACATTTTTTTTTTACCCGGATCTCGCCTCATTCGTGCTCTCTTGCGTTGCGGTGGAACAATAAACACACGGCGCATCGTCTCCATCACAATTAACATGCTATTAATTATTACAGCAACGTTGTTGAGCGATGCCACGTTAAAGGCATGCCAGGCATGCATGCAACAATATGCATGCCAATCCGCAGTGCATGCACACGCACGTAACCCAAATAAAGTAGAATGCATGCATCTCTCACCGAAAAATCCCGATGGCTCGAATCTTTCCCAAAATCAGCTTGAAGGAGTCTCTACAAACCCTCGTCTCACCGACTCACCCACCGCCTGAAATATCGCACAGATATGTTTTGTAATCAAACGCTTAAGGAAGATCCGCAGTCCTTACAGCGCATCTGCAGAGGAGCTTTTCTGATCATTTGCGTAGTGAGGACACAAACTAAAAGCCGGAAGGTGTTTTAAACGTTACATTAACGAGGAAAATAGCGCAGCTTAATAGAGGCCACGTCGAGAGCATCGATCTCCGCCTGCTGGGTGTTAGAGAGCGATGCTGGGGCGATCTGAAACATTAGGACAGCTTTCATACAAACTCCACGGCGTCTTGACGTTTATGTGCCCGTGTGCATGCTTAACAAGAGATGACGACGAGTAGCCTAGTAGTTCCGCTTTAACCTGATGCAATGCGAGCAACAGCTGCAACACAAATACTTGCAGTTCTTAAGTTTTAAAGAGCACGTTAGTATGCAATGTCTTGGTCTCTTAAATGCACCGTGTTCCCTTCTTGGAACTACCTGAGCAAAGAAAGTCGGATCTGGCGTATCACGTTTCGCACGTGACTGTGCAGACGGCGTCATGTGCATCAGGAAAGTATTGTTTTATTATTTGCACAGCGTACCCTTCATCTAATCAGCAACTCATAAATGATTCACATTTATAGGGTGACATTCATTCTAATGCATGGTTCGTAAGCTATAACTTTACCCGTTTCGCTTCAGCACCACGGACAGCCACGAGACTGCAGACAGCTTTTAAAAAGGTTTCTTACAGCAAACACGTGCACTGGAGGGTTGTGAACAGGTGTGGTCTTCTTGAAGACACAGACCCCCGCATACGATGAAACCTTTGCATGATTAAGCATTATATTAGACATAACACAACATGTTGTTTACAAAATACAAACATACATACATAAATAAAATGCCCAATCATAGTTGCATGCATTTCATGCATTAAAGGTTAAACCTCTAAAATGTATTTTACAGATATGGTAATAAGCATAAAGCAAGCAAAATACGTGGACAGAACTGTCCTGCTATTCTGTTAACATATTGAAATAAATGTATAGCCTACATTGAATGCACAACATATAAAAGTTTCTCATTCTCTGTTTATTGCACTACATTTTAGTAAAGTTGGACCATAATTATCTCACTTCTCAATTTTTTTTAACAAAGAAACAAAGCATGATGAATTGCAAAATGGTGGTCATGAGACTTTTACAAATGTATGCCATTTCTTGTAATGTTCATAAAATGTAGTCACATCCTTGCTCCAAAACTGTTTTTGACTTTTTGCAACTATTTGTACTCAATATTGCTCAAGAATAACCTTTGTTTGGATATGCATATGTATAAGATATAAACGAATGTTTTCATTCTTTGTATTCACCATTCTTGAGTTAGAAAAATCATTGTACTTGATCTTTGACTGACTGTGTTACACTCTTCTTCGTGTACTTGGTCTTAACAGTTACACTGTCAAAGCCAATGCTTTGAAACACTTCTAATTAAAGTCTCACATATGCAAAGCAATGCACGCGTTCTAATGCATTCTGTTCTAATGCATGCATGTACATTTTGTGCATCTAATCAAAATCAACACTTTTCTGCATATTGTAACACATCCTTCCTACTAGCACCGGCAACCTTTGTCCTTTGACACAAAGAAGGCTGGCAAATGCTTTGTGTGCAGTATGCCAAGAAAATACTCCAACTGTCTTCATCTTTTGATAGTGTGCCTTGGTGATGCTAACTGTTAGCTGTCAGGCTGTGCATCTACGGGGGAGCAGACAGTGAGCAGTTTATGTAACAGTGATTACAAGCTCGGGATTCAGTAAACCACTGCACACATTAATACTTCTCAGGCCATCTGTTTTGCCTCTTGCTTTCTTTCCTTAACATTTAGTATTCTTTAGCATGCATGAAAGAGTTTTAAGTGTTTGTGTAAACAGGTAAACTTCACAACTGACTTTATAGCAGAAAGTAAACTTTCTCAGAGATATATGAACAAAAGTCTCAAGATGTTTCAGCTTGTTCAAGAGAAAAGTAAATTCCAGATTCCCAATTCTGAGTTATGAGAGTGTCGCAAGCATTGGCCTGAGGTTATGACAGAAACTGTCAGCCCACGCTTGAAATAGGCAGAGAAGGACGCATCTCAGATTCTTCACGCCTGTAAATGAAACGCTGGAAGAGGTGACATAATCAACACCTATGCGCTTCAACCGTTCAAGACTGCCAGATCTGTCACTATTTTGGGAGAACCGGCAACCGGGCTTCCCGGTTTCTGAAGCGCGAGAGACACGCTGTTAATCACATGACGTCTAGGAAAGCGTCAACAGGTGCTCATAAGATTTGCCTGCTGAACCAGGTGTGAATGTCATCAGTCAGGACACAAACACATGGAATTCATTCAGAGATGAGACCGAGAAAGATGAGAAAATATAGAATCTGTCTTTGCTGCATCACTCTATGAATATTTCAAACCTTCTAAACAAGAGATATAGATAATGAAATTAAACTGAAAGGCTGACAGCTTCTATATGATACAGTCAAACCAAAAATTATTCAGACACCAGAAGTAATTTTTTATATTTTTTTTACTAGTGGGTGCAGGACACTATAGTTAATTTATGTAAGTGAGGATAGCAAAATAAAGTAAACTGTGACATATTATACCCAAAAATTCTTCATACAGTGGACTACCAGTAAAATTGATAAAAATTTGGGACCAAAAATTATTCAGCTTAAGTGATTTTTCTTTAATTGCTAATGCGACCTTTTCACACCACAGACTGAACAAAATGAAGCATTGCTTGGTAATTGGTTGAGCTAAATTGGTATTATCTAATTGTGTTCTTAAATTCAACAGCTATTCAACTGAATTCATTACATACCTTTCTATCAAAGTAATCTGACATTATCAAGATCAATTTGTTCTGACACAGTTTAACTCTGAGTTCTTGTCATATTTTATTACCATTTTCTAAACTATAGCGAATAAACTGTGATAATGTGAGAAATGTTGAAGGTGTCTAAATATAATTTGATTTGACTGGACATATTTACATTTAGTCCTTTAGCAGATACTTTTATCCAAAGTGACTTACAAATGAGGGCAATAGAAGCAATCAAAACCAACAAAAGAGCAATAAAGTGCAAGTGCTATAACAAGTCTGCGTTAGTGTATATTATACAGTATATGTATACACACACACACACACACACACATACACAGAAAACAAGTAGATAGAATAGTAAAGGAATATAGAAAGCTTGTGTTAGAGTTTTTTTTAAAGAAAAACAAGCAGTTAGAAAATGAATAGAGAGTGCAAGTGATAGAGGGTCAAGTGTTAAAAACAAAACAAACAAAAAAAACTACAAAAAAGAAAACAAATAGATCAAATAGAATTAGAATAGAGAGTGTTAGAGGGTCAAATAAAGATGGAAGAGATGTGTTTTTAGCCGTTTCTTGAAGATGGCTAAGGACTCAGCAATTTGGCAAATATTAAAAATGACAAAAAAATATAAAAATATTTGGCAATGAAAGTGATTCTGTAACTGTGATGAAACCGTATAAACATTATTATGAGTATTATCTAAAGAAATGGTGCAAAATGTGAGGAGTGTGAGTGCTGAAATGTTTTGCGATCTCTACTGCAGAGATAATGCTGGTGTGGAGCTCTCCGTGGTTCTGAACGCTGAGCACCGGATACGCTGTCCCCGACCGTATGACTGTCGCTTTCTGTTGGTTCAGGGGATGACAGGGTCTACAGCGAGCTGTCACACTGGAGTGGCTCATCTCAGCATGGGCCTGTCTCATCAACCTCCAGCGGCTCGGAGAGTACCTCTAGACACGCCATTGCACTGCAGAGCCAAGATTGTTCTAGAGACAGACAATTTGCGAGCTATTTCAGTCTAGTCTGAGGGCCGGCCACTGTCAGGTCAGGCTTAACGACAGCTATCATGCAGTAAATAATGTCATAATATGGTAAGGAGGTATCATGAAGAGAGTCATATGATAAGGGAGTCTTCAAAAAATAGAATGAGGGGCTTGTTCACCACAGGTAGAAAACAACTTGTTGACCACAGTTAGATAACAATAGCGTGACGTATGGAATTTGTTGACCACAGTTAAAAAGCAACAACGTGACATGTAAAATATAATTGTGGAATGGTATATAACCAGAGCAGTAAGACCCGAGAGATTCGGATGTGTATAGCTGGTCATCTCGACTCTATTGTGTGCCAATAAAGTCTAATCTTGACACCTGCTTTGAGAGACTTCTTTAACAAGAGAGAAACTGCGCAAGCCACAACAATAACAAAGAAGAAAACATTCGTTGTCATGTCCTTTCATAAATTAGGATTTTAACAATGTATATTTGCATGAAATTGAAACCTAGTGGGCTGCCTCCATTGGCACTATCCTTACTTTGCAGGATTGCCTTCTCGGCAAAGAATTGCAACCAGCTCAAAAATACATTTTAAATGATGGATAAAGTGAGAGTGTTGTGCTGTATATTCTATGTTTATTGCAGTATTGTGTGTGTAGCTCACCAACATGTCAGTGTTTTCTAATAGTGCTTGGTAGGGATGTTTTTTTTGTGCCCCCGATCTGATCCAAGTTGTTGAATATTGACTCTCTGCCGATACCGAGTCCCGTTCCGATACTTGTATTTTTCTTGTTCTATTTTTCTGACTTTCGAGTCACTTTTTGGTAACACTTTATTTCGATAGTCCACTTTAGACATTCTACTAACAGTAAGTAACTTTGTAACTACATGTCAACTAGCAGTCATTAGAGTATTAGTAGACTGTCTGCTTAATATCTTCTAACACTTTATTTTGATGGATCCACAACATACAACATACTGACTAAGAGAAATTTTGCAAGTATATGTCAACTTATTCTACTAACCCTAAACCTACCCTAACAGTCTACTCTGAGAGTTAGTAGACATGTACCTGCAAATTAAGGAGAATTAGTTGACATGTAGTTACAAAGTTACTTATAGTTAGTAGAATGTCTAAAGTGGACTATCGAAATAAAGTGTAACCCATTTTTTTTTTACTAAAGTGCACATCCAATACGTTAAACACGGAAGATCCAACATCTGTGAGGGACTAAAACAGACCTCATTCATTCTCGCGCGTCACACATACGCATTTGAGCATCTTCTTTTCCTTTTAATGGAGGTTGCTGAAAGGTATAAACTGCCAGCTACTGCACGACACTGGCATGACAGCTAACGTAAAATAAGGATCGGGCTTAGGATAGACGATACCAATCATAAAAAAAAAAAAAAAAAGCTTAAACGGCCCCGATCCCCATCCTTGAGATTGGCTCGTACTTAGACTTGGATGTCGGAAATGCTAAAGTGAAAGTGTGAAAGTGACATGACATGTGGCCAAGTATGGTGACCCATACTCGGAATTCGTGCTCTGCAATTAACCCATCCAAAGAGCACACACACAGCAGTGAACACACACACACCGTGAACACACTCCCGGAGCAGTGGGCAGTCATTTATGCTGCGGCGCCCAGGGAGCAGTTGGGGGTTCGGTGCCTTGCTCAAGGGCACCTCAGTCGTGGTATTGAGGGTGGAGAGTGCACACACACAGTGTGCACTTATCCAATTAGTGCACATTCACAAGTACATGCACTCCCCCCACCTACAATACCTGCCGGCCCGAGACTCGAACCCGCGACCTTTGGGTTACGAGTCCGACTCTCTAACCATTAGGCCATGACTGCCCTAAGCTCCCAGTAGGACCTTTTAACGCCAATGCCCCTCAAATTGGAGTCCCGACTCGGATACTCAGAGGAACTGCAACAAACCTTACTTCAGAATCCAAGATGGCTGCTCAATGCATCAACCAAATGTGTCGCACTCGTCCTGACAAGTGAAGACACAACATTTAAATCGCCCCCTGGTGGATAGCTGCGGTATAGCTTATAAACTCTGCCCTCTCCATGTAAACGAATGGGACATGAAACTTAAAAATCAAATTACACATTTCAAACATGTACATGTACATGATACTTAGACATTATTTGTGCAAAATACTGCTTTTATAACGTGTTTTTTTTAATTAACTGGTAATGCTTACAATGAAGGCATCTGTTTTGGCTTTCCAATTTGTGTACTAGAACATGGTAAACTCAGGTGTGACGTAATTTCCAAATCTGACATCCTACTTCCGATGTAAATGGAATGCAACAATATGGAATTACCCATTGGTCAAATATTGCATGCGGCTTGCTGCTTGTGTTGCTACCTATGTGAGGTGTTCAAAATCAAATCACTTATTATATTCCATGTCAGGTAGCAAAACAAGCTCATAGAGACTCACTCCTGTCTTTGACTGATGGCAACAATAGACGCTACATGTCTTTCTCATTGCTGATACTGCTGACTCTCTGAATTTAGCTCCTGCATTGTATCTCCATCGTTGTGTCTCCTTCGTTGTATTCCTTGTGTGCTCC
>CM041811.1:3574353-3674353 GCA_023376895.1 Aspiorhynchus laticeps
TGACAGATGCAATTGGCTTATGAGACACCTGGGTTATCTTTGCCTTTTGGCATTCAAGCTTACTCTTACAGAGATGGTGCTTCTTCTCAGGCTTATCTTAGGGTGCATCTTCGGAGGATATTTGTGTGGTGGCAGGTCGGGCGCTCTTTATCAGATTTTATTATCTGGATGTTGACGTGACTCACGGTTCAAGACCTCGGAGGCCTTGAGTTCCTGCCTCAACAAACCCTGTATCAACAAACCATTTAAAAAAGTGACGTGTAGGCCAAGTATGTTGGTTAACACACACACCTGGAGCATTGGACAACCATATTTATTTTTTGCTGCAGCACTGGGGAGCCATTGGGGGTTAGGTGTCTTGCTTAAGGGCAACTCAGTCATGGGTATTGAAGGTGGAAGAGAGCGTTGTTCATTCACTTCCCCACCTACAATTCCTGCCAGTACTGAGAATCAAACTCACAACCTTCGGGTTATCTATCACCTGATCCACTGAGTCTGACTCAGTGTAAGAGTCAGTCATCTATATTTCTAAAGATAATGAGGTGACCCATTATCTAACACTTTAAAAACAATTAATACAATTTTAAAATCAACTGGCAACCATTGAGGAGGACAGGATGGGAGTAATGTTTTACTCCCATTATGTCTTGGTGCTAATTAGTAACCTTGCAGCAGTAATTGGCACAATCTCGAAATGAGATAAATATTGCTTAAAGATTCCATTATAAATGCTACAGTAATCCAGGCATGAACATACATGAACAACTGGATCTACATCTTATATGATCTAAAATGTTTTTAGTTTGAAATCATTCTTAGCTGGTAAAACTATTCTTAAAAATGTAATTAATCTTTTTTTTCTGAGCTAAGTCAAAGGTAAAGCCAAAGTTTCTTAGGAGTAATGGCGAGGACGCATCCATTTGAGGTACTAGTGATGCTGTTAATTGGCATGATTGTATACACACTTCAGACAGTTTTCTTTTTGTGTTTTTTTTGCATTGGAAACTTCACCTCTATACACAGCAGTGGTGAAATGTGGTGGCTTTTGATTTATTGGGATTTGCCACTACACAAAGTTTGAAAACCATGCCAAAATTTCCCTGTTTATTGAGTTTCAAAGGTCTCTAAAATGGCATCAACAACCACTTCGAGTGTAAAGGCGGAGACCAGGGAAGCGACGTTGCTTGCATGAGAAGCTTTTAAAGAAAAGCATGACTTAGAAATGCAAGAAATGAAACCAAAAGCTCAAAAGGAACAACAAGAAATGGAAACTGAAAGTGCTGTATCAAACACAGATTTGAAAGTTTTTTAAAGTATTTAGAAAATTGTTTCACAAGTATAAATTGAAGTAACTGTAAAAACACCAAAAAATGGCTTGAATGGCTGTCAAAGGGTCACTTCAGTGAGTGCTTTGGCAAAACAAATCCTTTCAGCTATGCTCCCATCCTTTCAGCTATGCTTGCATGAACACTTTTCGCTGATCCTTTCACATATCTCCCACAGGTTTTCATTATTTAGGGGTTCACATCTCAAACTCATTTAAATCACTACACAAAGAAAATATTGCTAAATTAATGGACCCCAATAAAGTAGACATTCAATGCTGCAACAAACTTCCACTATTGTTAGTAGAAGAAGAATGGCAAGAATGAACATCTTACCATGAATCAAATTTTTATTTCAGACCCTTCCCATTTTCCCCAAATCTTTAAGTTATTTGAAGCCATTATATCTTTGTATATCTAGGCTGGTAAACCACCATGTGTACATAAGATAACTCTTTAAAAAGCCAAACAAGCTGGGGGTCTCATGCTGTGTTTGTTTTCTTTTACTATTGAGCAGCTCACATCCAGAAAATATATGAATTGTGTAATTTCCCTGGTGTATCATAAAAGCAAACTCGTGTATGTAATGTAAGTACACCAACAACCTGACTGTACTTTCCTTGCTAAGAATTTGTGAACAGTTTTGTCAGCATTTAGGATTAAATACTGTTTACTTTTATGCCTATTTGTGGTAACTATTCATTTGTACCATCTACTTTAGAATAAACTTTTGCACGGTTGAGGATGAAATATTTAGTATTTTTAATTATACAAAGTGCACACTTTGTATCCTTTCCTTTTACAAAAACATATATATATATATATATATATATATATATTAGGGGTGTAATGATACGCGTATTCGTATTGAACCGTTCGGTACGAGGCTTTCGGTTCGGTGCGCATTTCAAACCGAACGATTCGTTGGACTAATCCTATTACGTTTGGAAAATAAAAGAGCTTAAAGTGTGTGTGAAATATCAGTGCCACTGCGCTCAACAACGCAGCCCAAAAGACGTAACAGGCTGTCTGCCCAGTGATAACCTCCCTTGCTGGGAGAATCTTCACTTCAACTGAATTGCTAAAATATTTAATTATAACTGCAATACGCTGTTATACAGCAGTGAATTATATTATTTTATATGGAGCACAAACGTCCGTCTGTGTAACAAACTATGTGCATATTTACAGATGAACTACACTCATGTTCATATGCCCAGACAGTCAACATTTACATTTACATTTACATTTAATCATTTAGCAGACGCTTTTATCCAAAGCGACGTACAAATGAGGAGAACAATAGAAGCAATCAGACCATCGAGAGAGCAACAGTATACAAGTGCCATGACAAGTCTCAGTTAGACTAGCACAGTACACGTAGCTAGGAATATTTTTTTTTTTTTTTTATTAAATAGAATAGGTAAGTGTTAGTATTAGTTAGTCAGGTGCTGGCGAAAAAGATGTGTCTTTAGATGTTTTTTGAAAATGGCTAAAGACTCAGCTGTTTGAATTGAGATCGGGAGGTCATTCCACCAGCTGGGCCCAGTCCAGGAAAAGGTCCGTGAGAGTGATTTGATACCTCTTTGAGATGGCACCACAAGGCGTCGTTCACTTGCAGAACGCAAGCTTCTGGAGGGCGCATAAGTTTGAACTAACAAGTTTAGGTATATTGGTGCAGTACCAGTTGTGGTCTTGGTCTAGGCAAACATCAGTACCTTGAATTTGATGCGAGCGGCTATTGGTAGCCAGTGTAACCTGATGAAGAGAGGGGTAACGTGAGCTTTTTTCGGCTCATTAAAGACCACTCTGGCTGCTGCATTCTGGATCAGTTGCAGAGGCTTGATAGTACATGCGGGAAGGCCCGCCAAGAGAGCATTACAATAGTCCAGTCTGGAGAGAACAAGAGCTTGGACAAGGAGTTGTGCGGCTTGCTCTGACAGGAAGGGCCTAATCTTCCTAATGTTGTATAAGGCAAATCTGCAGGACCGGGCCGTTGTAGCAATATGGTCTGTGAAGCTTAACTGATCATCGATCACAACTCCAAGGTTCCTGGCAGTCCTGGAAGGAGTTATGGTTGATGAACCCAGCTGTATAGAGAAGTTGTGGTGAAGTGATGGGTTGGCTGAGAACACGAGCAGTTCTGTCTTAGCAAGATTGAGCTGAAAGTGATGGTCCATCATCCAGCTAGAAATGTCACTCAGACAGGCTGCAATGCGAACAGTTACCGTCGGATCATCTGGTTGGAATGAGAAGTAGAATTGAGTCTCATCAGCATAGCAGTGGTAGGAAAAGCCATGCTTCTGAATAACCGATCCTAATGACGACATGTAGATGGAGAAGAGAAGTGGTCCAAGCACTGAGCCTTGAGGAACTCCAGTAGCAAGAAGTTGTGACTTTGAAACCTCACCCCTCCAAGACACCCTGAAGGACCTATCTGAGAGGTCAACAGTGATAGGTTTTTGGAAGTGCTGTTTTGTACTCGTTCATTCACAAGTCTGCTGCGGTTCGGTTCTTTGAATGCGCTGCTAACTCTGCCGGTGGAGAAAGACTGCGTCGGGAAGGCGAAACCTCGCGCTCGCGGTGCGAAACCGGTGACATTATTCTACTGAATGAAAGCTTAAGGTTTATCCAAAATGTTGCTAGCTGCTATGCGCTTTGTCTTACAAAAGAGTCAGTAAACACTGCAACACTGGTTCATGCGCCCGCGTGCGTGTGTGTGTGTGTGTGCGTCTGAGTGATGCCAGTGCGCTTGAAATACGAAGTCGAGGCGGGTCCGGATTTAATTCCCTCCCGGTCCGGAGTCTGGACTTTGAGTAGCGCTGGGCTATACCGTTATCAGCATGTTGAAGTAGATTCGTCTCTCTTTCTCTGAGAGAATAAGCGGCGTCAGATGCCGAAAGCTCCGTCATTACTCCATCATTCCGTTTTTACTTTCACTTTCTGTTTATAGTGAATTGACTGCGATTAAGACGTTCACTGGCATAAATCTTGCACAAGCTGCAAACCCTGGTGCAAACGCGTGCTTGTGTGATATCATTGGCTCGCCTTCATGGTTTAAAACAGAAATATTTCCAACATTGCAAGACGTAACCAATTGCCCCGCCCCCCGTATCGAAAACATACCGAACCTTGACACCACTGTGTCTTATCGAACCGAACCTGAATTTTGTGAACCGTTACACCCCTAATATATATATATATATATATATATTAGTCACTGTCAGACCATACACTATACCAGGCCTTTCTTGTCAGCTGCCCTTAATATTACTCCGAAACCCTGCCCATTTATTGCAATCTTTGCGGTATCTCCTGTTGAAGGCCTGCACAATAAGCCAAGCTGATGTTATCGCTCTTGCTTCATTAGTAGCCAGAAGACAGATATTGCTTCATTGGAAATCCTCAAGTCCCTCTCCTTATATTTCTTAGTTAACTGAGCTTTGTACACATGGAAAAATTAAGCACACTTTATATACACATAAAACTCCCATTTTAGTAATCAAAAAAAAGAAAAAGTGAAACTCAGGCATGTTGTTTAACTAAAGCTGTTTGCAGTGATTAAGGCTATAAGTTGGATAGTTCAAGTACACAGATGAAATGAATGCAACATCAGACCTACTATTGCAAATTTGCTGGCATCAAAATTGCCATTTAAAGACTGATGATGATTAATTGCATGGGGTTTGATGGCAACACATATTTGAGGAAAGCAACTCTTAAAGATTTTGTGGAGTGAAAAAGCAGTCTAGGATAAAAACAGATCCTGTTTTTGGTGACATGTTGTTGAGTCTTCAAAAGAATATTTAAGGCTTAAAGCAGAGGATTCAACAATAAAACAAAGGTTTGGAAACAAAAGTACAGATAAAGCATTGTAACAGCAGTAATAAAAAACAAGTACTAGAAGATAAATACTTCAAATTGCTTTGAATTGTGAAATTGAGGCAATACTAAACAATAGACTTAACTGCGCTGTCTGATCACCCAAAGACAAATAACACTAAAGCACCTACTAAACTACGATACTACAATACTTCCGGTTGTATTTAATAAAGATGATATGTATGCAAGATGCAGATGGAAAAGGTGGGTTAAAAACACCTCCCTTCAATGCAAGAACATCAGAAATGATCTTAAAAGAAATCTCAGCCATAATGACACTGTCCTAATATTAGATGATACTGCACCAAACCTTTGCAGGTCTCTAGATGTCTATTTGCATGCTAAGGGCTAATGCATGAAAAAATATATTTTAAGAGTCGAATAAATTATGTTTTGTGGTGATCCTAAAAAAGATGGATTTTGGGGGAACACGAATATGAACTTTGCTGGGTAAACAAACAGAGATATTGATATGTGATATATGGTATGTGCTATAAAAAAGTTTGATATATGATGAAACAATAAAACTTTACTCTCTTTGAAGTAACATTTGTTATTCTATCTACATACAACCCCAAATCAGAAAAAGTTTGGACATTTTGTAAAATGCAATGAAATCAAGAATATGTGATTTGTTAGTTCTCTTAAACTTTTGTTTAATTGACAGAAGAACAAAGAATAGATTTCCAAAGTTTTTACTGACCAACTTAAATGCTTTTTGTAAATATAAATATCCATATAAATATGGATTTGATCAACTGGTCTCTCTATGCAATTGACACCATCGAAGATATCTACCTATTCGGAACCATGATAACAGGTCTTCTGCTGATTGGATTAGGCTTTGCCCTGGGTTATCGGAGAATTCTCACAAGGCTGCCCGTCATGATTGAAGCAGTGGGAAGAGCGGTCAGCATTGAGACTGAGACTATTAACTGCAATATGGATTCTATCATGGAGAAGCTCACGGCTTTGCAAAGGAAATTTGATCATGGAGATCAGAATTGGACAAAGAGAGTAGCCGTGGAATTGGAATGCGGTTACTCGCCCCAAGACTAAACAACTGCAATCTTATCTTTTGGCTCCCCTGAACCAGCACTGGCCTTGGCCAAGCCTGCTGCTGGAAAATCATCCTGGAAAGAGCACTGCAGTGTGACGCTCTCTGTGTTCCTCCCCCAATCCTAAAGACAGCTGCTGATTACACATACACACAAAAACTATTACAGATACACCCCCCCAACCCCGATCACTCGCCTCCGTCGCTTTGAACCGCCAGCCTGACAAGCGGGTCTGGACCAGCGCTAATCTGGCTGCAGGACCGGATGGCTGATTGCCAGAGCTGGATTACTTCCCCTGTTGCAAAGTCGTGTGTCTATGGTGTATTATGTGCTTTTTGTTGCAGAGGTGTTTTTCCTGTTCTCACACTGTACTCCCCAAGGAGCATAGTCTGGGAGTTATTTTTTCTCTCCTTACATACATTCCTCTTGTTTGCTGTATCTTTCTTCAATTCCCTGTCTTCCTGTCCTGTCTACCCCATTGTCATATATGTATGTTGTGTATGGACAGGTCGATGGCTAATTTCGCTGGTACTTGTGACTAGTGACAATAAAGGGCTACTACTACTACTACTACTAAACACATTTTGGATGGCTGTAACACTCCAAAAAGTTGTAACAGAGGCAAAATAAAGGAGAAAAGGTTATAGAATATCCACATTAAACTGTTTTGAAACAGCTCACAGTTCACAGGTGAATTGGTAATAGGTCAAGGTATCATGTTTGGGTATAAAAGGAGCATCTTAATCTTTGCAAGCAAAGCCGGATCATCACTTTGTTACAAATTTCATGAGAGAAGTGTCAAACAAATCAAAAATCACATTTCTCAATGCAAAATCGCAAAGAATTTAGGTCTTTCACCAACTACCATAATATTGTGAAACGATTCAGGGAATCCAGAGAAATCACAGAGAAGTCACAGAAATGACCTTTGAGCCCTCAGATGGCATTGCATAAGAAACCATCATGCTGCAGTGTTAAATATAGCCACATGGGCTCAGGAGTACTTCAGAAAACCACTGTCATTTACCACAGTCTGCTGCTGCACCAAGAAATGCAACTTGAATCTGTTACTCTAGGAGAAAGCTATACATCAGTTCTATGCAGTCACTTACTTTGCCTCTGTCCCAACTTCTTTGGAGTGTGTTGGAATCATCAAAATCAAAATTTGTTTATATTTACAAACGGCATTTTGGTCAGTGAAAACATTGGGAATCTTATCTTTGTACTTTTGGCAAATAAAAAAAAGTTTATGAGAATTAACAAATCACAGATTCTTGATTTCATTACATTTTACAAAACGTCCTAACTTTTTCTGATTTGGGGTTGTAGATTAATTAATCAGCACATCATGTAAATAATAATATAGTATAATATAATAAAATATAATATAATATAATACAGTATAATATAATATAATATAATACAGTATAATTGTCAGGGTTATGGACTCTTTGTTCTTTGTTTTTCCCCTGTCCCTCCTGAGTTTCCTTATTTGGTATTTCTTGTCCTTGTTTCCTGTCATTAGTTAATCGTCGTTTATTCCATTCACCTGTCTTGTGTTAATCATCTCGTTTACTCCTTGACTTCCTGTCTTTTATAAATCCTGAGTTCTCCCTGAGTCTTTGTCCGTCCACTTGTCTTTTATGTTGTGTCTCCTGGATGTCTGTATTTGGTTTGATTTATTAAAAGAAGAAAGATTATTATTTACCCGCTGTCTCCATTGTCTTTCCCACACCACAACCCGTGACAATAATATAATATAATATAATATACAGGTAAGTATGGGATAATGCATGACGTGGAGGCCAATAAACTTTGCATCGTGTGGTTGTTTCTGCGAAGTGCATTAAAATCATTTAATGCACAGATAGCCAAGCATTATCCCATTTATACCTCGATCATTTGCCAGCATTGACAAGTTAAAGCTGTTAATGATGCTCGTAGTGCAATATTTGACCGGAAGGGTAAAAAATATGGTTATTTTGGTCAGTTATGGCTTCTTAGCTAAGCATTCTGCCCACTTCAAATCAGACACAGAGATGAAATAGTGCGGTAAGATCACATTTATTTGAATGAATTATAGTCTTTGAATTAATTATCGATCGAGAGGGAGAGATGACAATTGTGTGTGTGTTACCTGCGTCTGCGTGTCTCTCTACAAACACTGAAGCTGTGTTGCTTCAAAAACAGGTTTGTGTGTGTGTGTGCGCAGTGTGTCCGACTCTCTCGCTCTCTCTGTGTGTGTGTGTGTGTGTGTGTGTGTGTGCGAGCGAGTGATGAGTGCGGGTTTGTGTGCATCAATTAAAGCAGCGCATTAATATAGAACGGTGATTAAACTGACTTGGAACTACCTGTGCATTAAACGGTTTTAATACATACCTGCCAGCCAATCAGAATCCAGTATTCAGACAGACCATGGTATAATATAATGTAATATAATATAATATAAAATAATATTTGGTAACACTTTATTTTAGGGTCTCTTAACTAGTTGCTTATTAGCATGCATATTACTACAATATTAGTCATTTATTAGTAGTAATTAAGCACATATTAATGCCTTATTCTACATGACCTTATTCCACATCCCTAATACCCTAAACTTAACAACTACCTTACTGACTATTAATAAGCAGCAAATTAGGAGTTTATTGAGGGAAAGAACATAGTTAATAGTGAATAAGCGTTCCCTATTCTAAAGTGTTACCTAATATTTGCATCATTTTTTTTTTGCATCTGCCCTGTGCACATGCTTTTTATTTTTTTCTGTGTGGCCGCATAAGAAAGTGCACAGCCACTCATGCATCTAGCTCATAGGAAACATTGCTGACCACCACCCAATGGGGTAGTAAATGCATAAGGCATAGCCTGTTTCCCTCACTCTCTCTCCCCGCCATCACACTGACCTTCCTGATGTTGCAGGGTGATTGTGAAGCAAAGACTAATGCCCCATTATAAAAGTGGAAACTGCCAGGCAGTACTAAATACCAGTGAGTGCAGCAGGGGTATTAGGTAATAGCCGCAAGTTGAGGGCGTGCACAGGGATGCAGTGCACTGACACCAAGTGACCACCATGATTCAGGGGTCAAAACCTCACTTCAGGCATCTGCTAATTTGGTAGATGAACTGGCCAGCGTTTTCGCAATTATTAGGGAACATGTGTGTGAATGCTTCTCAGGGGACAGAAGACAGAGGCATGAGGGTACAGCTCAGGCTGGGAAGGGTGAGATAAAAAAAATGTGATAAAATGTAAAAAAAAACTTGTTTGAACAGGTCCAAGTAATAGATGGGCAACCCCTGGTTTTGCAAATATTAATGACCTCACGTGACCCGAAGCATGAATACAAAAGACAACACGACCTAGTTGTTACTACCACAGAGCCTTCAGAAGCGTAATTCATGGCAGCTCACCATAATACTATGACAGGATTATACTGGCCAGGCATTTGCAGTAACGTTCACAGATGCTGTGCAACTCCCCGTGAACACAAAAAAGCCCCATTACCCCAAAAGCAACATTGTGTCCTTTCCCTTTGATTGAGGTCCCATTCAAGTGAATTTGTATGGACTTTATCAAGCCATTAGAGCGCTCCGCACAGGGGCATCACTCTGATAGACTATGCAAGCTGATGCCCAGAAGCAGTAGTGATCTGTACCATTGCAGCAAAAAGTGTAGTGAAGGCTAGGTTTGTGAATATATCTATATCTATACACACACAATGTATATGCCAAATCCTAATTTCTTTTGTTTTTGTGTATATTTCATACTAAATATTTGAGATTATCAAATAAAATACAACATAACACAAAGGCAACATGATTAAATACTAGGGGTGTAACGATTCATCGATATGGATCGATACATCGATATGATGTCTGACGATACGATGCATCGATGCCACGCGTAAAATATCGATATCTATAGTATAATTAGGCACCTTTATTTTGGCACTGTCCACATTTTCACATAATGTCCGTCTATGCATTACCGCCAACGCCTGCATTCTCGTTCAAACTCACGTATCAGGACTCGATATAAGCACTGCCCGAAGGCACAAGTCGAGCATAAAAGACGCTCGGGATTGTTTGTGGAAGAGTCGAGCGCTGTGTGAGAAGCTTTCTGCGCACACATCTGAAGTGCACGCACACAGACAGCCGCGTCTACACCGCGCAAGTACTAAATTGAGCTCTTTATTGCTTTTTTGTGCATGGATGAATAAATACAGACAAAATTACATCAAAATGCGTGTTTTGCGAATATCTAAGTAAACACAGTCGGTTAGGCATATGTCTTAATGTAAACAGTTGAGAAAGAAAAGGCATGTGTATCAGTATATTAAATCCGTGCTTTCGTTCTTGAAAGCAAACGCTGTCAAAGAAAAACACTGCTCCTGACTAAATAACCTTTGTAACATCAAAAATGATTAATCTATATTTAATTTATACTGTGAAGACTATGCAGTTATTTTACATTTGATTATTACATTTCTGTAGCATACCTGAAAATTTCTTTTAGACTGAGCTGAAAAACCTGAAAACACTGTTTATTGAACATGTGTCTTTGTTCTATTGTATTTATTTGCTGCTATTGCTTGTAATTTGGTTATCTGTAGAAAAGATTTTTAGCAGTGAGCCCATAGCAGCCAGAATTGTTTTTCCAATTGTTTTTTTTCTTTATTATAAAAAAAAAAAAAAAAAAAAAAAAAAGTGTATAGGTCTATTTTTTTGTTGTGAACGTCCCAATTGAGGTACAGGATGTGAAAATTTCAGATAAATGTTCATGTTATATATTTTGGTTGCATTTGTGAGTTAATAAAAATATAGATGTTGTTTAAAATAGGTATATAATATCATAATATCGAAATATCGAACGATATACTCCTGTATCGAATCGAATCGTTATCGTATCGTAGATTTTTTTGATGTATCGGCAAATATCGTATCGCTGGGTATGAGAATCGATATCGTATCGTATCGTGACAAACCATCCGATTTACACCCCTATTAAATACATAAATTTTTTAAGCAATTTGATCACTCATGTGAAAAAGTAATTGCCCCCTTAAACTTAAAATCTGGTTGTGCCATCTTTAGCAGCAATAACTGCAACCAAATGCTTCTGGTCAAGGTTTTTCACAGTGCTTTTCGGCCCACTCTTTTAGCAGAACTGCTATAGTTCAGCCACATTGGGTGGTTTTTGAGCATGAACTGTCAATTTAAGGTCCTGCCACCACATCTCAATTATTGGATTCATCTGAAAGAAAAAAGCCATATACACCTAGGATGCCTTGAGGGTGAGTAAATCATGGGCTAATTTTCATTTTTGGGGGAACTATCCCTTCAACTGTTTAATTGTGTATACCCTAGGTTATGGGGAAATAATGGCAATGTCCAAAATCCTTGTCCTTGTCCTTGTGGGGACATTGTCAGTCCATGTGGGTTGAGAAAGAAGCGTGGTTTACAAAGCACAAGGAGACACAAGCTCACTAGCTTCTTCCCACTGATAATCTACAAGAACAATTTGCAACTCTCATAAAATAACACATTTTCCTTAGTAGGAAAACCACTCTGTTTTTTCATTTCTTTACAAACTACAGATGATGCTATCCCATTAGACTGCCCACGGCGCATCTGCTGCTTCATTATTACCATCATAAACCATTTCCCCTAAATCCTCTCCAAAGTCAAAGGACAAGAAGAATTCAATGGCAGTGGTTTCTTCCTGGCACAGCTTGCTCGTGTGAGCATGTGAAGACACGTCTCTCCACGTTAGGCCAAATTGTCACTTTCCTCATTATCTGTCCTTCATATCTCAGGATGAAAATAGAAGCGAAATGTCTGTATCAGCATCCTAAACATGGTTTCTATGCTCTCTGAGTGTGGAAGCAGACATGAGGTGTAGAAAACTGTAGAGAAAAATCAATAAAGAATGGAAGAGATGTGGATGTATTTGCATGTAGGGCGTATGGCCAGACTTACAGCTTGAGAACTCCAGGGGACATGAATGCTCATCCATTGGAAAGTTATTCAGTTTAAGCAGGCACTCTGCATCAATGGTCAACCTACAGACAGAAATTTCCTTAATTAAATGTGTTTTCATTAGCACACCCTGCAATTACATCGACGGCGCTAGAATACACTGATGTACATACAGCAGCACAATAATGAAACGACTTACAAATCAAGTGCTATTAACGGCAGACATGCATCATAATCATTATAATTGGATGAATTCTTCCTGAAAGCAAATAATCAGACAGTTGCATAGTGAATCAAGTCAGAATGAACATCAAACCGTGATCAGCTGTGAAGTGTTTTATCAATGGTACCCAGCAAAAGCTACCCAGATAGCAAGACGATGTTGAGTTCTCATCCAAACCATCATTTTGTTTGAGATTGACATTTCAATGTTTAAAGCATGTTGGATCAGCATTGAAATTCTGATGAAAGAGCACACAGAGGTGGAGACAGTGACGTGGAACCAGCATTGATTTGTAGCCGATGACCACAAGACCATGCGAGTACGTACAGCAGACTATCTCTGCAGAACGGTCATCTTCAAACCATAAAGGACATTTACTTTACCCGGTTTGCTCTAAATCCCTGGGGCTACAACTGGTTCATAGGTGATCTTTCCTATAAATAAGTCTTGTTTGTTGAATCGCCTGACTAACTCACATCCGGCACAACTTCAAACAATGATGCATCTACTCATTATTTCTCTCCTTCGTTGTATTGTTACTGGCTGTAATTAAATATATTGATTAAAAAAATATTAAAGTGTTTAATTAAATCTGTAACACTAGATTAGGGAACACATCTGTGACCCTGGACCACAAAACAAGTCATGAGGGTCAATTTTTCAAAATTGAGATTTATACAGCTGAATAAATAATCTTTCCATTGATGTATGGTTTGTTATGATAGGACAATATTTGTCTGAGATACAACTATTTGAAAATCTGGAATCTGAGGGTGCAAAAAAATCTAAATATTGAGAAAATCACCTTTAAAGTTGTTCAAATGAAGTTCTTAGCAATGCATATTACTAATCAAAAATTAAGTTTTGATATATTTACAGTAGGAAATTTACAAAATATCTTCATGGAACTTGATCTTTACCTAATGATTTTTGGCATAAAAGAAAAATGTATAATTTTGACCAGAACAATGCATTTTTGGTATATTTCTACAAATACACCCGTGCTACTTAAGACTGGTTTTGTGCTCCAGGGTCACATATTCACTATTAATTAAGAGTTTTCTCTCAATAAACTCCTAATTTGCTGCTTATTGATAGTAAGTGAGGTAGTTGTTGTAGTAGTTTTGTTTAAGTATAGGTAGATCTAGAATATGCTCATGCATTAATACTGTATAAGCACTAATAAACAGTTAATAAGCCACTATAGTTAATAGTAAATAGTGTTCCCTGATCTAAAGTGTTATCATTAAATCATATATTTTTCTACATACTTAAAGTGCATCTTATTTTAGTAAGATTTATTCAGAATGTTTTAAAGTTCCAGTGACATTTAGAAAATGATATTTATAGTTTTGTTTGTGTATATATTGAGTTTAACACAGTGCTTGATTTGAGTGGCATGCTCCTCACTGACAAAAAACTTCTGTAAACCACTATCCTATTTTAATTAATAGCATTGTGTATTATGTAAAACGTATCATGCAAATGAAAAAATACAATACTATGTTTGACCATTTGCGAACGCCAAGAGGACATCTTTCGATGGTCTTTAAAAAAGAAGAAAACACTTAATCAGTATTTCACGACACTCATCTGACGTAACATTAGAAAGAGCAGCTGACATCAAGTACATTCAATGAGGGATCCTCGTTAAGGTTGCATTTAGTTACTGAAAACAAATGCAGTCACCAATGTTACTTAAGTGCGTTTATTCACAAAAAAAGTCAGGTTTTAGTCCATAAAATGTTGAGGTGTTTTCCTATGCCACTGTTAATAGCTCAGCATCTGCACTCAAGGCTCGAAAGCAGCACCTTTAGATGAGAATCTGCTGTTTTTATCCAGTTATTTAGAACAGAAAGGATGCTCACTGTACGACAACAAAGAGAGAGAGAGAGAGAGAGAGAGAGAGAGAGAGAGAGAGAGAGAGAGAGAGAGAGAGAGAGAGAGAGAGAGAGAGAGAGAGAGAGAGAGAGAGAGAGAGAGAGCGAGAGAGAGAGAGAGAGAGAGAGAGAGAGAGAGCGAGAGATGTTTCCATTCAGAATCACTAATCACTTACTCCCTTCAAAGTCTTTACCATTCACTGTGAAAGCTTTTGAGCACCGGAAGTGTGTGGCTATCTGAAACTCACTATTAGAGCTATGTTCTTATTACAAAATATGTTTAGAATGACGTTAAAGCATGGCAATAATGATTACACTATATAAACCCTTCAGAGTGCCCTCCGAAGGCAACGATCGATGGGAGCGTGTGTGAGTGTGTATGTGTGAGAGAGAGTGTGTGTGTGTGAGAGAGAGAGTGTGTGTGTGTATGTGTGTGTGTGTGTGTGTGTGTGTGTGAGTGTGTGAGAGAGAGAGAGTGTGTGTATGTGTGAGAGAGAGAGTGCGTGTGTATGTGTGTGTGTGTGTGTGTGTGTGTGAGTGTGTGAGAGAGAGAGAGTGTGTGTGTGTGTGTGAGAGAGAGAGTGTGTGTGTATGTGTGTTTGTGTGTGTGTGTGTGTGTGAGTGTGTGAGAGAGAGTGTGTGTGTGTGAGAGAGAGAGTGTGTGTGTATGTGTGTGTGTGTGTGTGTGTGTGTGTGTGTGTGTGAGTGTGTGTGAGAGAGTCAAACAAGACTACACTTATATACATTATTATGAAGCTTATATTTTGGTAAATATTTTAATGATTAAACAAATTTGTAATCATTGTGTAAGGTAAGCTACACAGAAGAAATATCTGACCACACACCACACTCATTAAATGGACTTGCTCTCGGGTGACATTTCATAAACAAACAAACAAACAAAAAATAAATAAATAAGGAGGCGGAGGTCTAACGTAAACAAGATCTTTAAGACTTTAAGCTTTGGGCACTTGCAGTCAAAATACTGTAACATTGGACTCCTGAAGCATTGTAATTGTGTGTGTGTGTGTGTATACAGTAATATAATATATATATATATATATACACTGCTGCTCAAAAGTTTGGGGTCAGTAAGATATTTAATGTTTTTAAGGGAGTCTCTTCTGCTCATCAAGGCTGTATTTATTCTATCAAAAATACAGAAAAAAACAGTAATATTGTGAAATCTTATTGCAATTTCTAATATTGGTTTCCTATTTTAATATACTTTAAAATATAATTTATTTCATGTGATACTTTTTTCTTTGATTCTTTGATGAATAGAAAAATTAAAAAGAGCAGCATTTGTTCAAAATAGAAATCTTTTCTAACAATATAAGTCTTTACTATGACTTTTTATTCATTTAACACATCCCTCCTTAATA
This sequence comes from Aspiorhynchus laticeps, assembly GCA_023376895.1. Taxonomy (NCBI): domain Eukaryota; kingdom Metazoa; phylum Chordata; class Actinopteri; order Cypriniformes; family Cyprinidae; genus Aspiorhynchus; species Aspiorhynchus laticeps. The sequence continues at coordinate 3,590,086 of CM041811.1, forward strand.
AAAGTACTAATTTCTTTTAAAAGTATTAATTGACCCCAAACTTTTGAATATTGTAACCCAAAATTTCTTTTTTTAAATAAATGCTGTTCTTTTGAACTTTTTATTAATCAGAGAATCCTAAAAAAAATATCACAGGTCCCAAAAAATATGAAGCAGCACAACGGTTTCCAACATTGATTATAAATCAGCATATTAGTATGATTTCTGAAGATCATGTGACACTGAAGACTGGAGTAATGATGCTGAAAATACAGCTTTGATCACAGAAATAAATTATATTTTAAAGTATATTAAAATAGAAATTTTTTATTTTAAATTGCAATAATATTTCACAAAATAAGAGGTTTTTTTTTCTGTATTTTTGATCAAATAGATACAGCCTTGATGAGCAGAAGAAACTTCTTTAAAAAACATTAAAAATCTCACTGATCCCAAACTTTTGAGTGTATATATATATATATTAGGACTAGTGTCCTTTTTGTAACACTTTTACTGTATGTCTTTTCTTTATTTCATAGGCTACTTTTTGTCTTTAATTAGTCAGGATTTTAACAACAGACGATTGAAATGTTAAACATGATTTTATTGCTAAAATTTCATTCGAGCTGTTTTCAGTGTTATTAAAACAACAGTGATTTAGAATCACAGTATAATGTTGATTCAGTGACACTACTGTTGATTTTTTGTTAACAATGCAGTTGATTCTTTGAGTTTCAACATTATCTGAGATCTGAGATTTCAATAATCATTCAAAATCAACAAGAATCTAGAATTAACATCAGCAACTATTGAAGTTTTAACAGTGTTTTAACATTATCTGAGAGTGCAGAGCTGATATTGAACCAACATTACTTTGTAACTTTACTTCAGTGCAATTTGCATTCAGCATTGACTTTGCATTGTTTCAATGGTTGCTTGCTATCTGGGTACGCTCGGTTCATGCATGATAATTCACAATTAAACAGTGCATTTACCTTAAAGTGTACAGTATACGCCCGTCGTTCCATATCCGAAGCATGCGATTAGGTGTGGTGATCCAGTGAGCGTCTGCCTTCTTGGAGTTGCGGAAAAACGTGTCAGGGATCCAGATTTTTCCCACCATGTTGCTGTTGAGACGCAGAACCTTCATGGTGCTGTTGAACTTCAGCCGCCTGTCATACCACGTCTGGGCGAAGAAGATGTCAATCGTGTACTCCTAAGGAATCAGAAAGGGCAGAGCTTTCAGACATTTGTGTAACTGACAAAGGCAAAACCAGCGCTTGAATGCATAGCCCTTAGTCCCAATGAGAATAAGTATTCAACTTTGAGAAGAGAAGGGAATTGGATCATGAAATGACACAAGCCAGACGCAGACTTGCACTGGAGGATCGGCTATTTTAAACAAGTTTGGTGCAAATGAATTAATACATAAACACTGATTTAATGCATGTTAAATCCTAATCCTGGTGCAAATTCAAACGAACACTGGAGACAACAGACATATCAGCAACACTTGTTATCTGTTTCGTACTGTTTCATATATGTTTAGGGACTGTCACAGCCCAAACTCATTTTCTTACAGATGCATACCATACAGAAAAAAAAGTTGCCAGTAACACTTGTGTTTATCTGGAGAACAGCCCACATCTCCAATGCATTTTTTTTTTTTTTTTATCAAATTTTTTTTTTTTTTTTTCACACACAACACAACACAACACAACATAGTATCCAAAATACAACAAAACAAAACAACAGACACATACTCAACATCTCAAGGTCCAATCAAAAGGGAGGGGGAGAGGGAAGGACAACAAGAACACAAAAGTTACTCCTTTATACAATCACGTATGTCCAACAAAAAACACTGCCAAGCATCAATGGTCGAAGGCCTGGCCGCACCAACTCATGCCGTTGTACATTCACACGTCACTATTCGCAAGAGGCTACGGATCCAATATGTTTTTCTACACATGTGCGGTGTAAACCATATTGTCTTCTTCGCAGCTGTAAAACCAGCAAACAACATTCTCTTTTGCATTGAACTAATACAGAGACCAGAATCATCATTAAGAAGACACAAACTTGGGTTAACTCCAGTGCATTTAAATGGCAAAACGCCAAGCAGCATTTCTGTTCATGTTACAGAAAATGGGGACATTAACTGAAAATAGGAATTATCGATTACTAACAAATTTCATTATACTGTTTCAAAATGACAAAAAAAATCATTCCCACAGAAATGTTACCACGTATGACTGTACATGCCTTTTGCAACCTCTCAAACTCTGTATTGCTGTCTTTTATTAATCAGTGTGAATTTTAAAGAGCAGGACAGGCCTGGAGTTATAAAAAAGTGCTGATCAGAAATAAAAATTATACAGAAATGCTACAGAAATAAACATTATATAGAAATAAACATTAAATATATGAACCCCATGTTTTCAAATAAAAAATATCATCACTTTATCAACAGGTCAATCTTAATAATAGTTTGATTTGTATCTAAAGATTTGCTGTATTATAGACCCTTTCACACATACAGACGTTACTGGAAAATTACCGATAAATTGCCATAAAAATTGCCGGTTGTCAGGGTTCTGTTGTGTGTCATGTGTTCCCGCCTCTTGTGTCCATATTTGGTTTGTTTCTTGTCCTCGTCTGATGTCATTATGAGTTAACTCTTGTCCAGCTGTGTTTGTCTCGTTATCTGTAATTAACCTGTGTATATTAGTTCATGCCTGTTCAGTTTGATTTCGTCTGGTCTACTCGTTACTTCCCGGTGTATCCTGTCTCTCTGTCCTGCCTTGTCCTGCCTTGATGTCCTCATTAAATATTATTACTTGAGTTTATATCCTCGTCTGTGTGTTCCTGTTCCTCCCTCGTGTGTGCACCGTGACAGAAGACCAGACCTAAACCGTAAGCGGCGCCCATTCACCCCGTTTTGTTTTCCGTTTTTGAAAGTCTTTTGTTTTGTTTCTGTTTGTCTGTCCCGCGGCAAGGAAGTCGCCGCTCGTCATCCGATGGCCGCGAGCCCTCATGCCCACCGATCGCGGGAGATATCCGCCGCCGGCGGTGGCTCTCCCAAGCCCGCCGGCGGGTTGCCTAGTTCCCGGGTTGCCGCTCCCCCAGGCGCGCCGTTAGCGGGAGATCACGCCACCGGCCCGCCTCTGACTCAATGCCCGTCGGATCGCCGCTGACTCAAGCCCGCCGGATTGCCGCTGACTCATGCCCGCCGGATCGCCGCTGACTCAAGCCCGCCGGATTGGTGCTGACTCATGCCCGCCGGCCGCCGCTGACCCTAACCCTAGCCCCGTGGATCAAGTCCACATGTCACGGCCAGGAGTGCCGTGTGTCTGTCTTGTTGTGCCCACAGGAACATTTTAAAGAACCTTGTCTTGTCCACGGAGACTTGTCTGGGGCAGGCGGCTCCTCTTGTTGTGGCCATGGAGGCCATTCTAGCCGCCTGCCCCCTTGTCCTGGAAGTGGAAGCGGTTTCTGAGGGACCCTGTGAGGGCCCCTGATGTCATGTCATGCCCAGAGGAAGCCTCAGCTTCCAAGCCAGCCCAGGAGGGCTTCTGGTTCCTGTGGGCTGTCCTGTCCTGTCTGTCTGGCCCTGGAGGGCGTTCCTGTCTTGTTTTGTACTGTCTTGTCTGTTTAGCCCCGGAGGGCTCCTGATACCCCCTCACTTCCCCAGGGAATTTTTTTTGGGGGGGTAGTAAGAGTTCCGGCTGTAGGGGCCGGGCCGAGGGGACCGAGGCCAAGGCCCCGAAGTCCATCTGCCATGGCCTCCTGAGCTCCCTGCACCGCCATGGCCTCCTGAGCTCCCTGCACCGCCATGGCCTCCTGAGCTCCCTGCACCGCCATGGCCTCCAGAGCTCCCAGCTCCGCCATGGCCTCCAGAGCTCCCAGCTCCGCCATGGTCTCCGTTGTCTGTTCTGCTCTGGAGGTCCCCGTCCTGTGTTCCTGTCCGTGTTTGTCCTGAGGGGCCTCCAGAGCGCCCACCCCCCCTGAACTGTTACGGCGTGGGACACGCCTTCCGGGAGGGGGGAGATATGTCAGGGTTCTGTCGTGTGTGTCATGTGTTCCCGCCTCCTGTGTCCATATTTGGTTTGTTTCCTGTCCTCGTCAGATGTCATTATGAGTTAACTCTTGTCCAGCTGTGTTTGTCTCGTTATCTGTAATTAACCTGTGTATATTAGTTCATGCCTGTTCAGTTTGATTTCGTCTGGTCTACTCGTTACTTCCCGGTGTATCCTGTCTCTCTGTCCTGCCTTGATGTCCTCATTAAATATTATTATTTGAGTTTATATCCTCGTCTGCGTGTTCCTGTTCCTCCCTCGTGTGTACACTGTGACACCGGTAAAGTCGTTCCAGTAATTTTACAGCAATATTACTGTGTAAAAAGGGGGTATAATTTCCATTTTGGTTCCATTGTTTCGGCTTTCTCTTCCTGTGTGTATTTGCTGTTTCTGTTTGCTTCAATGGCTTCTGATTATGTTCACCTGTGTCTTGTTTAGTTGCTTGTTATCTCTTGTGTGTATATATAGCCATATGTTTCAGTTGATATTTGTTCGTTATTTGCTAATTTGTTTAGCTGTTATGTTTGTGCTTCCCTTAGGTTTGTCTCTTTGTTCTTGAACTATCTTCTTGTCTAAAAAAAGCTGTAATTAGATACTCGCCTCAATCCTGGGACTGACAGAGAATACTGGGCAGAATTCACTCCTTTAATTGTATATCTACCAGAAATACCTTTGTATGGACATATATAAATTAATGTTCAGTTACTGCAGATATCCTGAATTAATATCTACAGAAGCCCGTTTACGCCACTGAATATATAAAAAAACGGTCATTGTGAATTTTTTTCCCCAATATTCTAATCTTTTTCCCACAATTTTCTGGCTTGCAATTGAAAGTTATAAAGTCAGAATTGCGTGATATGAACTCAGAAAAAGTCAGAATTGTGAGATATAAATTGTAAGAAAATAGTATTTTTTTCCCCCTCAGAAAAGGACTTTATAACTCACATTTGCAGGTTCATATCTCAAAATTCTGAGAAAAGTCAGAATTGCAAGAAAAAAGTGAGTTTATATCCCTCAATTCAGACTTTTTATCTTGCAATTGCGACTTCATATCTCACAATTGTGAATTTATATCACACAATTCTGAGAAAAAAGTAAGAATTGTGAGATGAAAAGTTGCAATCACCCTTTATTTTTTATTCAGTGGCAGAAACAGGCTTCCATACAAATCATTATAGAACGTAAGCATTAATAAACATCCAAAATAAATAGGCTACAGCAATTCTAGATTGCATTGCAATTTATAATATCACTCTGACATACAGTATATCAGCTTCACAGCTTTCAGCTGCTAATGTTAATAGCATTTGTGTATACAAATATGCTAATAAATACATTATAAAATAAAAAAGCATTTCCTGAAAGAAACACTATACACTTTTATATTCATAAAAATGTGTTAGAGGACATCTCTTACCATGTTGATGGCATTTACTGGACCAATACTGTTGACAAACATGTCTGTGTGGATCACGGTCGGTTTGACTGTAGAGAGCAGTGGAGAGAAACAAGAGGAATGTACAGTTAGTTCAGAGTATATTTAACGAGGTTTATTAAGGTAATAATAATGCAGTAATCAGAGCACTTGAAAAAAGCCAGATGAACATATTATGACACTCTTGTTAAAGTAAACTGCCATTATATACTGACTTCAACGGATATTCATTAAATCTCTATTTGTGTTCTACAGAAGAAAGTAAGTTCACAAAGTTAAATGTTAGCAGTATTTAGACACCTCTTCGTCATGAATAAACATTCACCAACATTTAGCATCACAGCACAGTTTTCATTTACAGTTTTCATAACAAATTCACAAAACTGAAACTAACTTTACTCATGGTTGCCTGTTTGGAGAGAGATTTTAATGACAAGGGCTGAATCAATGAATCAAAAAAATAAAAAATAAAAAAGTAAATAAATTATTAAATAAGTATGTAAGTAAGTACAGACACATTTCTCAAATAATCTTCTTTTATAGTCCACAGTTTATGTTGTTTAGGTTGTTGTAGCCTAAAAGTTTATGTGTAATAAATTCTATGTTGAATCAAATAAAATATTTATTTCTAAAGCTACTTAAAAAAAATAAAAAATAAAAATTTGATATTTTTCTCATTTTCACAATAATGGCTTACTTTAAAGCCATTATTGTGAAAATGAGAAAAGCATAAAATAAACTTTTTAAAAACTTAAATCACAAATTAATCACACATCAAATCTGGCTGAGAAGTTACCCCAAATGATAATTTAATTGTTTGTGGTAATTTCTCAGCCAAATTTGATGTGCGATTAATTTGTGATTAATTAGATTAATCGGCACATTGTGTAATTAATTAGATAAAAAAAATTAATCACTGGACAGCCCTATACAGTTTAGAACTAGGGAATGCATAGCATTTTTTTTGTTATTTGGCATGAGATTTTTTTTTTTTTTTTTACAATTTTGCACCAATTTAAGAAGCCTCGAACACACATATGACATAACGACAAAAATGTATTGTAAGAATTTGTTCCCTTGTTTTATGAATTTTAGTTAAATTGTGACAATGAATTATTTATTTTTTTTCATTTGTGGCCATGTTTTAATTCATTCCCTAGTTTTGATTTGGAAATTAATAAGTACAACATGTCCATGATTTACAAAAATGAATGAAAAATTTATTCTAAATGAAAGAATTAATAAATCCTGGGGAACAAATAAATTTGTGGTCGCTGGGGTATATTTGTAGCAATAGCCAAAAATACAGTGTATGGGTCAAAATTATCGATTTTTCTTTTATGCCAAAAATCATTAGGACAATAAGTAAAGATCATGTTCCATGAAGATATTTAGTAAATTTCCTACCGTAAATATATCAAAACTTAATTTCTGATTAGTAATATGCATTGCTAAGAACTTCATTTGAACAACTTTAAAGGAGATTTTCTCAATATTTAGATTTTTTTGCACCCTCAGATTCCAGATTTACAAATATTGTCCTATCATAACAAACCATACATCAATGGAAAGCTTATTTATTCAGCTTTTTATGATGTATAAATCTCAATTTCGAAAAATTTACCCTTATGACTGGTTTTGTGATCCAGGGTCACATATATATATATATATATATATATATATATATATATATATATATATATATATTATCCCAGCATATCATAAGCATGGCTCTGTACCGATTCCCTCAATCAATAAAAGGCAACAACTTTGCCCACTATTCATTTTCTATCTCCATTAATCGAATAACATAATTATCAAATGTATACTTTTTAATATTTTGGACACTGCCTTCCAAATCCATTTGGCTCAACAATCCGTGGGGTCACAAGCCCCGTGTTAAATGATGTAGAGCGATGGAGATCAGGAGTTTGTGTAATCACATCTCATCTAGGGTTTCTGTAACAGTATATCTTTGCCTGTCCATTATTCTGAGTGCAATGCATGCTCAGTACATAAAGTGATTACATTCTCTTCATGCTGAAAATGTAAACCGCAGAAGGCTGTGCACTCAAATCTCATCTCATGTGGTCCAGGAACGCTAACTTTGTTTTTGTCTTTGTTTTTGGCCCAAAGATGCATTAATCTTTTTCTCTTTTACCAAAGCACATAGATACAGTTTGTCATGGTTTGATGTTTTTGGCTTATAAAACTTTGTCTAAAAGTTTTAATTTGAAAGGTTTTATGGTCAGACAGACAGAAAGTAAGTTAGATGAAGACATGGAAATCAATAAACATTAGAGCCCATTAAACTTCAACTGACCCTTCAGAAACCACATCAAACCAGTTCAGACCCAAACAAACCTCTTCAAACCCATTAGACCTCATAAGAGCACTAAGAAACCTCAACAGACCACAAGGCATTACTTTCATGTTTCTATAGTTAGACATTTTTCAGTATGTTTGCTGCTTGGCCCCAATATAACTGCTTGCAACTCTTGTTTTTATTAGGGGCCAAGCACTAAAAGGGCTGTAACCTCTGATGTAATTATTATTCCTCCCCAAATGTTGTCTATGGCAGCACTATGAACCCTAGGAAGGAGAATAATGAAATTTGGCACACTTAAAGGGATGGCTCTCAATAGTAATTTGATTAAAGTGCCCCTATTATGGATTTTTTCACAGCTCTAAGTGATTGAAAACATACACAAAGTGTTAAATCTGAAAGAGCACCGTGTATAAAGTTATTTTCTCTCAAAAGAAAGAGTCGACTCTGAATCATTGAATCATGGTAACGCTGTACACAAATCAGCACTGCTCACAAACACTGCTTTAAATGAATTCGACCAATCGACCAATCACAGCAGATTAGCGTCACGCAAAGGAGGGGCTTGGAAAAATGAATCGTTGAGCGAATCTTTTGGGAGTCGTTGAGCAAATAAAGTAAAAATAAATGCATATTATAAGAAAATGAAAGTGTTTTTTGACCTTGCATGCATGTCAACCTGTTGCAGGGGACTCCCAAAACCCCCAAAAAACTTTCATAACCCATAATAGGGGCACTTTAATTCTGGTGTCTCTAGGGCCAACTCTATTACGCCACCACAAGTTCAAAAATTCTTAACTTTTGAACCCTTTGTCCTAGAAACAACGTATGATCTTAATTTATCTCATGCTGATCAAAGTCAATATGTTACATTAGCAGTAGTTCCCATTTTGAAATCCACTATATTCCATATTTTCACTCCTCCTCCTTCAAATTCTGTCAGATGATTAACATGTGGCTCAGATGATTACTGGACCTAGCTGCACAGAAATGACTGAACAGAGCTTAGCATGGATGTTTAATTGACTGACGGCTCTTAAAAGTTTAGTTAGTTGTTATGCTTTCAGATGATATCACAACTGAACATCTTCATAAAAAGATGTGTCATTTTGTGACAAGAAGCAGATTTTTTTTTGAAAAGTAAAATAGTATACCCAATAGAGCTGTAATTTTTTTTTCTTCGAATTTCTGATATTCGTCGAATTTAAAATAAAACTCCACAACGTTTTTGCATTCGAATTTTAGGCTTATCAGCGACACACAAGATGTGATGACGATGTAGGTGTCGTTACATTTTAATGCTTTTGTTAGTCTATCCAGTTGAACTCACTAGATTCGGCGCTGCTGTGTTGTTCATTCAAAATATTGCAGAAAAAGAGAACATCAATGTGGAGATGATCTTGTTTACGGCGAAACTGAAACCAAGCTGTTCACACAGAACGCATATTTATCACATTTATAGGTACATCTATCAGCATTGCACTTGTGTCTCACACAATAGAGCTACATGTTTAGAAAGCCATGCAAAATTAACATAAGTTCAACTTTTAAAAAACACGTCTCGAGACTTTATAGCAGTTTTTCCTCATCCCACAGCATCTCATGTTTTTAAATGAAAAAGTACTCTTTGTGATTGGTTTATTAAACTTTACATACATGCATGATGCGGTTTTGTTTCTAATTGTTTAAGCAACTTTATTAATTATATATGGTTTATAAACATTATGCACTTTTTTCAAAGATAGTCCTGTTATTTTTTTGCTTTGAATAATCGTGCATTAGTAATATTTTGCTCGATGCACCTCTTGTGGCCTCAGAAGAGAAGCCAAAAGCTTTTTCCCCTTAATAGAAATTATGCCTTTTAAATTCGAATATTGATAATATTTGAGTACAAAATTCGAATTTAGTTTTTGAGCCATTTTGACAGCCCTAATACCCAACACAACTCAAACACAAGTCAACTTAAATAAAACCCTGCTGAAAGAGTAAATCAGAAAGATACAGTATTCCCACATTATATGATGTTTGTGATTGAGAGGGAGTTTGGTGTGTTATTAAATCCAAATGTAAAGAGGTTCAGTATTCTCGGAGATTAAACATGTATTTGAGTCAGTTGTTAAACAAACTAACACACTTGCTGATTCTGAACCACCTCCAGTAGCTCAGATCTGAATGAGAAAACAGAAACAGGACCTACCTCCGATGTCTGGTCGCAGCTTGTTATCGTAGCCGTCTAGTAAGCTGTTCAGAATATGTGTGACGTCGCTCTCGAACACTTTGGGGGTCAGAACCCAGGTTTTGTTTGCCACTTCATCATCATCACTTTCCAGCTGGACAGAGCTAATGGGGAAACATTAAAAAGGTGAATCAAAGTTGATAATCTGTCACTCTTGTACATGTCCTATAAATGCATGCTTTTATTTCTGTGGTCTCTAGAATGTAAGCTAAGATCGTGTTGACTTTGGTTTGACAGCATAGCAAATGTCCATCTGATCTGGTTCTGCTCGTATACCTGATCTTGTTAACAAGCCGTCAAGCGAGTGTACTGTAAATCTGTATTTCCAGCTGAAAGCACACATTTTGTTGAAATGTCTTCCAAAGAGCCACTAATGAATGTTTATCGAAATGACACAGTTTGCAAAAATGCACACTGCAAAAAATGCTTTTCTTTCTTAGATTTTTTGTCTTGTTTCCAGCCAAAATATCAAAAAAATCTTAAATCAAGAAGGATTTTCTAGGCAAGTAAAAATCTTGTTTTCAGAAAAAACTAGTCAAAATTAAGTCAGTTTTTGCTTGAAACAAGCAAAATAGTCTTGTTTTCTGTTTGAAATAAGATTAGCAGATTGGCAGATTATTTTGCTTGTTCTAAGCAAAAACTCACTAAATTTTGACTGTTTTTTTTCTTCTTCTGAAAACAAGGCAATAATTATTACTTGTCTAGAAAATCCTTCTTGATTTAAGAATTTTTAGACATTTTGGCTGGAAACAAGACAAAAAAAAGCATTTTTTGCAGTGCATAATTGAATGTATATAAAACAAAATTAGTACTCTTTCCATTGAGCATTGAGAGCTTTTTTCAGCTGTTATATGGTAGGAGGCGCTATTACCCATCTTCTGAAAGATTACTGAATCTCTGGATCAAAACATGGTGAAGAAGATGCAGAAACACGTGATTATGTGTAAGCAGACGCATATGTATAATATCTTAACCATCAAACATTAAACTGCAAATTAATCAAATCTGCCTAATGTTAGCAAATGAAATGTTGACGCAGAAAGTGTTACACCGCTGTAAAGCTTTGGATGTGTTGATAAAGTGATCAACTCCATCTATATTTTGATAATATGATCCGGACAAAAAGCTTTTTGTTCAAAATTTTGCTTTTTGATTAAACTCGCCCACATTCAAGTGATAATAAAAAATAATACATGCAGCTAGAATAAAATGGTTTGTTTTGTTTAAAAGCACAGGCTCTGTTCTTTCTTTTGACATATTGCATGTTCAGATATTCATGCAACAAAATATTCTGGGGGACTTGACAATTTTGTGAAAATGATCAAAAATGCTGGCACCTAATAAACTACAGTAATTATTTCAAGAAGACTTGACTGATCTCTGAATCTTTTGCATAGAGCACATGGAAATGTTAACAAAACAGAGACATCAATCACATACAAACACAAAGTATCTAAAATAGCAATTATAAATGACAAAAAATGAAAAGCAATGCTTCTCCTGGGCTTCACACAACAGATGGAAGCAGATTCAGGACGCACGTGTTCTTAACTCTACTGAACTGAACATGGCTGCTGTGATTTCCATAATTGGACATGCAACAAAGTTTTTTTGCAAAAAGACCCTTTAACTAGTATCATAAAAAGGGCGCCATCTAGAGGAGGACACAGATAGCGTTCAGTCTTCAGAGTGTGGGTGTGATGGTGGAGGCTGGAGACAGACAGACGTACAGTAATAATGTTGCATTAGACGTGGAAATATGCTCTCGCTCTTTCTCTCTCGCTGGCAGTGCTCCCAGAATCAGATTGTGAGAGGAAGGTGCGACAAACGCAAGCCTCTGTTTTGCATCTACAGCATTATCTCATGTGTTCTATGAGAATAGGCTATAAATCATTTTAATCACATGCTAATGTGTTTCATAAACTACCTGCTTGGGTTAATAGTAGAGTTTATGTTTGCATAGCAGTGCACAGCGGCTATATATTTGATATCCATCCATCCATCCATCCATCCATCCATCCATCCATCCATCCATCCAACCTATGTAATTTATTAAACTATTAAAGTATGCCAGAGGCAGAGTGATGCAATCATTCCCAAATGCACAGCTGCTATATTTTTGATATCTTGAACATCCATCTATCCATCTATCCATCCATCCATCCATCCATCCATCCATCATCTGTCCGTCCGTCCGTCCGTCCATCTATCTATCTATCTATCTATCTATCTATCTATCTATCTATCTATCTATCTATCTATCTATCTATCTATCTATCTATCTATCTATCTGACGGACGGATATCCATCCATCCATCCATCCATCCATCCATCTATCTATCTATCTATCTATCTATCTATCTATCTATCTATCTATCTATCTATCTATCTATCTATCTATCTATCTATCTATCTATCTATCTATCTATCCTATGTAATTGATTAACATATTAAAGTATGCCAGAGGCAGAGTGATGCAATCCTTCTCAAATGAATGCTGAGGACCTTGGCAAATCAATCAGAAAACAATGGATGGTGTGTGAGGCAGTAACCATGGAGTCAGTAGAAGACAGAAAAGCACATCCTTGAGAGAAACATGTGACTGAGAGCAAACACATCAGAAACATTTCAGAAAGGCCAGACTGTAACACCTCCAATGCATTTCACTGTACATTAATACGGGGACCCTAGTGAAAAATAAATATTACAAAATTTTCATGCTAATATACTACAAATACATTTACATGCTTATGTACTGAATACCCAGAAATTGGATACTAAACTGGTATACTTCAAGTCTGCTAAACTGGAACAACTAATTTTGTACTTAATGCACTTTAATTGTACAGAAGTAGTGCTGAAGTGATATACTGAAGTATATTTGATTGTGCTAAAGTGGAACTATTACAAGTATACTTCAGGTACACTTTAAATATCTTGCATTTAAAGGCTGATATCATTCAAAGATCATACAATCTTCATCAGCGGTGACATTAAAACACATTTTAGGCTTAATATTAAGAAATGTGCATTGTGCACAAGTAGTACTCCAAATAAAGTTTAATTATGTGTGACTCTGGACCACAAAACCAGTCATAAGGGTCAATTTTTCGAACAATAGGACAATATTTGACTGAGAAAGAACTATTTGAAAATCTGAAATCTGAGGGTGCAAAAAAAAAAATATTGAGAAAATCATCTTTAAAGTTGTCCGAATGAAGTTCTTAGCAATGCATATTACTAATCAAAAATGAAGTTTTGATATATTTACAGTAGGAAATTTACTAAATATCTTCATGGAACATGATCTTTACTTAATATCCTAATGATTTTTGGCATAAAATAAAAATCAATAATTTTGACCCATACAATGTATTGTTTATTGCTACAAATATACCTGTTTTACTTATGACTGCTTTTGTGCTGCAGGGTCACATATTTTTTATATCAGTAAATATCTCGAGTCATATGTCAGTAAATATGTTAATAGATTTGAACTATACTTTGTGTGAAATAAATGTATTTTAAATATATAACTTTTTTACTAGGTGAGGAAGCACCACATCATGACAGTCTTTTCAACAACAAACAGCTTCTGAAGCCCATTTAAAAGCTTCCCGCTGAACTCTACACATATTCCTTTTAAGCAGTTATCAAAAATGAAGACTTTTAGCATCCCAGAACAGTTTAGATAAACTGAACATCAGTTAGACCTGTCACAACGATTACATAATTATCTCATCAAGATGTTAGTGGATTATTACTAATAACTGCGATCACTGGGCACTTCACATTTCAATCACACATTGCATTGCATGTGATGGACTGTCCATCTGTCTAGAGGTCCCTTGATGCTAGAATAGCCTCCAGCAAACCTGTGACCCTACAGAGGAGAAGCGCTTTGGTGCATGGATGGACACTGCATTACAAACAAATGATTTTATAAGTGAATACTAGAAATTATTTGACATTTCAGACCATCCTGAGTTATTCTGAACACAAAGCACTACAGGTTTATTTTACCGTCACAGCTGTGTAATTACAAAACATTTTTTATCTATGTTACCATACAAAGATAATGCAACAAAACATGCAACATGCAACAAAAAAGAAGAGATTTATCCTTAAAACAGAATGAGATAAAATATAACATATACAATAATGTATATGTATAGAACTGCTTTATTATTGTGTTTACATTATTGTATACTGTATGAGTAACACTTTATTTTAGGGTCTCTTAACTAGTTGCTTATTAGCATGCATATTACTAGAATATTAGTCATTTATTAGTAGTAATTAATGCCTTATTCTACATGACCTTATTCTATCCAATACCTAAACTTAACAACTACCTTAATAACGATTCATAAGCAGCAAATTAGGAGTTTATTGAGGGAAAAGTCATAGTTAATAGTGAATAAGTGTTCCCTATTCTAAAGTGTTACCCAATAATGTAATATATACTCAACTACAGAAAGTCTTCATTCATGTCAAATGAAAGCTTGTGGGTTTAATTGAACTGCCTTAAAAATAAACTGCTGCCTTTCAATTAATCACTGATCACAACAATTATCATATAATATCAATTAATTACCTGCAATAATAGTGATAATAGCATAATAGTGACAGCCCTAATATCAATGAAGTTAATATAATTCACACATTTTTCCAGCAGTTTAATTGTTGCGTCTGTAATGTGAAACTTTAAAAAAATACCGATATCATACAGAGCTGGAGTGCACTGGAGCTGCTCTTCTATTGAGAACACTAGACATGGAGAGTTTAGAATACAATACACTGTACTACATATATTAAGAGTGCATTTTACAACATGCCTGTTCCAGTAATTGTCATATTAGAAATAAAATCCATAAATATAGCCTCAAATGGTGATTATCAAGGGGCAAGGACAAATGACTCAAGTAGACGATAAAGTGATACAATGGCCATGCAAAAAAAAAAAAAAATTTTTAGAAGTATTATATACTGTATGTATTATAGCAGAAGATACAAATAATACTGAATTTGTTTCAGTCGCACAGCTATCAATCTTCTTTTTTCCATTAGAACGGCTGTGGCTTCTGGTGTCATCCACTTCCAGCTATTTGCTGCGTGATATCACACACTAGCGTTTCATACCATATTATTTTTATGTATCGTCTTAATTATAAAGCATAACAGTTTTACCGTTTACTGCACTTTGCCATTCTTCTTGTTATTACTCTACAGCGGCTAATGAATCAGAAGACTGACATTCACAGAAAACTGCTTTTCTGTGTTGAAAAATAAGGTGGATACATTGAGTTTTAAACAAATATGTTTCAATATCATTAGGAATATAACAATATATAACAATAATTGGTAACACTTTAGAATAGGGAACACTTATTCACTATTAACTATGACTTTTCCCTCAATAAATTCCTAATTTGCTGCTTATTAATAGTTAGTAAGGTAGTTGTTAAGTTTAGGTATTGGGTAGAATTAGAGATGTGGAATAAGGTCATGTAGAATAAGGCATTAATATGTGCTTAATTACTACTAATAAATGGCTAATATTCTAGTAATATGCATGCTAATAAGCAACTAGTTAAGACACCCTAAAATAAAGTGTTACCCAATAATGTAACATTTAATGATCTATATAAGCATTTTAGACATCACAGATCTCTCTCTGTCTCTCTCTCTATACTGTAAATACACTACACGTCAATATACTGAACTATTTATGGATTTTTTAGCCTGAGACCTAAAGGTTTTCCTCTGGACAGCATATTAAAGCTGATCTTTTAGAAATTGCTGTTAGTCCCACGAGCGTCAGGGTAATTCCTGAAATTCAGCAGAATGCCCTGTTGTGCATGAGTACCAAGTTTTGTGAAGTTTTTCAAATAACAGGAAACTTTTTGGTGAGGAAATGGATCAAATATAATCAGCTGATTTGGGGGCACTGAAAGATTCATAAGACTTTACTGAAGAAATTACTGCTCCAAGAGTTATCAGCAAGAACTTGCTATTGTAGTTTGATGCTGGCGGCCATGTTTGTTTGTTTGTTTGTTTATCCAAATGAAATTGGAAGAATATTTTAGCATCTGCCAAGGATAAGAGGCAAAACCATTTGCAACTTCACTGAATACATACGGCTGAGGAGTTATGTGCTTTGTTTGTGTTCTCAGAGCGTCCAGAGTGTCTTTGTGTATCATGTTTTGGGACCTCTGCATGGATATCTGCTTAATCTAACAATGGCTCAATTCATTAATATGCACTATGCCAGACCAATTAATTCGCCTATACCTTCACAACCCTTGGCCGTATCAAAATTCTTTTGATTATTATTATTTTTTTTATTTTTTTGCGAGCATGGTATAGATCTGTTCTGTGCAAAATTTGGTGAAGATCAGATTAACAGTCCAGGAGAAATATTAAAAAGTAAGGAACATCCCCAAAATGTTTTGATTGTAGCTCTTATGGTTCCAGAGACACATGAACCAAAACAGCAATGACCTTATTATAGTGCCACCGTTTCTGATGTACAGATGCTTTTAGGGACGAAAAAGAATAATAATAACTAGAAGAATAAGAAAAGACTAATGTGATGTATTGTCAAGTATGGTGACCCATACTCGAAATTGGTCCTCTGCATTTAACCCATCCAAGTGCACACACACAGCAGTGAGTAGTGAACACACACACTGTGAACACACACCTGGAGACTATATTCACTGCTTGAATCATTAATAAACACTCTTGCCTGGATTGGAAAATAAGCTTTTTCATTTGCTTTAAATTAAAAATTCCTTATAAATAAACAAATAAATGAACAGAACAGAAGTAAAACCTTATGATTTTTATGAGTTTTATAGGCCTACCCAGGGGCGATTCTAGGATTTTCATTTTAGGGGGGCTCAGCCCCCAATGAGGGTATAATAATAAAAAATAAATAAATATTTACAAAAAAATTGATTAATAGGGTAGGATGGTATACTACACTTATTGCAGTATTCCACTGTATTGCATAGATGGGTATAACATCCGAGTACTGAATAAGCCAAATACAAGTCTACCTGATCTCACACACACACACACACACACACACACACACACACACACACACTGTTTACTGTACAAACCAAAATGTTTACTGTTTGTATTACTAGTACAAATCTCTTTCTATGCTCAAGTACAAACATAAATAATATTAGGTTCTATATAAATTCAATTCAAACAATAAAAAATATATTTTTTTTAATTAATACAAAACACACACACACAATGTTTCAATCTCTGTCAATCACTCTGATATGCAATTAAAATGAGTGCACTGACCGAGTGCTGTCTGTCACTGTCTTTAATCATTTTTATGCATAACTGTATGGTAGCCACATGCACTGTAATATTATGTTCTATATTGAAAGCTAAATTTTAAAATGAAAATGCCAATAACGTGATCGTTTTATAAAGTATGCGTTCATATGTGTTAAGGGCTTTCGCTGAAGGAAACAGCTGTGGTGTGATGAGTGGTGAATGCAGCGAAAACTTTACAGTAGATTGGAAACCGATTGCTCTCCCAAGACTTTTTGTAAACTGTATTTATGCCAAAGAACGGCATAGATGTAGATACTATAACAATCTATCGATAAACACACACCTCTGCGCCACCGAAGTCTGTGGATTGAAGAACGCGCAGAAAGATGGGGAGGAGCTGCGTTTTCATTTGAAATTTAAAGGGGAAGAATCCCAAGATTTTTAGGGGGGCTGAGCAGCAATTTAGGGGTGCTAAAGCCCCCCTAAAAATGGCCTAGCAACGCCCATGGGCCTACCACACCATAATTTATTCAGAATCAGTATTGGGGAAGATACTTTTAAAAGTAATGCAGTACAATATTGCGTTACTTCTTAAAACAGTAACTGATTGTGTTACTTAGTTACTTTTCATGGAAAGTAATGTTACTTTTGCATTGCTTTTTCTAATCTGGGCTGGGCTTGCTTGTTCTTTTTTAATATAAAAATGTCTATTTCTGGCAAATGTAAAGCCGTTTCACACCAAAAGTGAAATTAATAAGCCTCAGGCTGAAGGACATGTAAATTCATATCTGTACAGTAGAGGACGCAGGAGAAGAAAGTTCAACTATAAAAAAAAAACACAAATGTTATGTTTATTTAAAGTCATTTTTGCTTATTCGTATTAGTCTAGAACTACAGTAAGATCATGTTCACACAGCGCTCTGCACTTACTCCTGATTTCTCTTGACATGAGGACATGAGAGCTGTCAGACAATACATGAAAAAACAAAGTAGCTATCCTTACTTATTTGAGAAAGTAACTCCAGTAAATTAACCCTCTATGGTATGCAATATGATATCAATGAGGAAAAAATAATTTGTGATGTTTTTCCTGCTTAAAATTGGACACTATAACAATATCAATAAATATTTTCATTTTATTTATTTATTTTTTTAAAGTTTGTTGCCTGAAGGCAACGAACAAATTTAAACATTTGACATTTTCATGCATAAAAAATAAATATATTTATTGTTTTCTTTAACCAAATACTTGAACAGTTAGTTTTATCTAGTTTTTAATGTATTGCATATCTCATATTTAATAAAATGCAATTTCATATCCAGCTGTTGCTCTCAGGCAACATTGTACCATCGTGGATCACAAGTATAACCAAACCATCATATCAGTTATCATATCAAAACATTACAATCAGAGTCGTTTCAAGGTAAAAAATTTAAATCAGCATAACCTTATCCTAATATGCACCCTATCCTTAAAAGCATGCACATACACACACAAGCACATGCATGTACAATCTCCTTCACTAATGACACCAGCTGCTTGTGAAAGCTGAGAAAGTTCAAGTTCAAGTTCAAGTTCAAGTTGAGCTTTATTGTCATTCCGC
Organism: Aspiorhynchus laticeps; assembly: GCA_023376895.1. Taxonomy (NCBI): domain Eukaryota; kingdom Metazoa; phylum Chordata; class Actinopteri; order Cypriniformes; family Cyprinidae; genus Aspiorhynchus; species Aspiorhynchus laticeps. Next base: position 3,609,053 of record CM041811.1, read on the forward strand.
TGCATGTGGGGACATACAGTGGAACGAAATGTCGTGCCTCACAGGACCATGGTGCTACATAAATACAGACATACAACAATTCCTCTCAACAGAAAAATCATAATATGTGCAAATATAGTATCTGAATTACTATTTTTACAAATGCATTACAAAATTTTGCAAAAATGCAAATACATTTAGATAATTCTAACTCTTTTCCTTACAAATATCATATACTTGTATTATAACCTAGCAGGCCTGCGATTCCATTACGGTACAATGTTGCCTTGAGGCAACATTAATTTTTTTGTAATTTCCTAAAATACATTTGATGATATATAATGTAAAGTTTTTGAAAATACTTATTTACTTACTAATGAAGATGACTCAGATTTTTTGTAGGCAATTATATGGATAAAAACTGGTGATAAATGAGTCATGTGACATGTCCTGAAATTGGAAGCAAAATGGACCCCTGTGGGTCATGTGACCACTTTTTTGCAATTTCATTGATTAGTGTTTGAGTTCTACTACCCCGAGATAGCATTTATCAATTAAATGGGTGTCTAATTTTATAAAAAAAAACTAAAATAAAGTATGTTGCCTGGAGGCAACATGGTACCATAAAGTAATGTGTTACTTTACTAGTTACTTGGAAAAAAGTAATCTGATTACATAACTCATGCTATTGTAATGCATTACCCCCAACACTGTTCAGAATGCAATGTTAAGCTCATAATGATCTCTGTTTGATATTAAAGGTTTAGCAGAGTTAACCTAGCCTTTCACATTAAAGTCTGCGCTGATAGTCTCGTGGGCAGCTCGCCGACATATACAAGGTTTAATGTTTTTTGAAGGAAACTAATGGGACATGAGCTGCCAAGTCCAATGTTATCTACCACAATGTGCATTTTCTATTTTTTTGCAGCCAAAGGTCCTAAAAAGGCTTAATTTTCTTCATGCAAAGTATAATGGTATACAACAATTTACTATGAAATTGTTTCAATTTTGCAATATCTTATGTGTGAGGAAATAACTTGAACCTGACTGCATGGCTCAAATGGCTCCTGTGTGGTGGTGAGAACATTGCATCAGATTTTCATTTCATCCTTATTGAGTATAATGAAGTAATCTGCCTGCTTATTGCAATTCAATAATCAGCCCATGCAGCAATGCAGGAAAACGCTCACCGTAACCCCTTTGTAATGGTTCTCAGTATAAGACAGCTCATAATGAAAAGGAGATGATATTTCCCTTGATGGGACGCTGATGCCATTTTTGTTTATTGGGCTCAGCTCCTCTACTGAATTACACCATCTGCTGCATGTAGCCTACTTGTCCATCACTAGTCCAGAAAGAGGCTGAGGACAGGCAGAAGAAATCAAATGTGTCCATCTACACTGTCCTGAAGATAAGGTGCTATTAACAATACATCAGCTGACCTGTAATGGCCTTCAGTTCCCTAATTAGATGACCTTTAAACAGTCTGGATATTCACAGATCTTAAAGCTTAATCCTAACTGAATAAGACCATAATGTCCAATTCTCACTATTACTAACTATAAACTACAACGTTTCCTCAATGAACTCCTAATTTGCTGCTTATTTATATTTAGCAAGGTAGTTGTTGAGTTTAGATATGGTGTAGGATTAAGGGATCTAAAATATGCAGAATAAGGCATTAATATATGCTTTATAACAGCTAATATGCTAGTAATGTGCATGCAAGTAGTTTGAATTGGTCCTTAAAATGAAGTGTTACCATAAAATCAGTTTGGAGTTTAAATAGGGTCAGTTTTAATATTCAAAAATAATTATTTGAAAAACGAATTGATACACCATTGCAGCTTCTGTTGACTAGTTTCGCTTCAGGCCTGTTTATTTTGCTCTCCTAACTATGCATGATTATATTTTTTGGGCTGCAACTCACCAACTGAGAACCACTGATTTATGAAACTGGACCAACATTGATTTTTTTTTCTTTAAAGTACAGCCAATTTTTTACTACTGCCCTTTTCAATTTGTTTTAAGCAAGGAAATCAAAGACATAGCAAATATTTGTATTTATGTATCAGTAAGACTTCAATAAACTCGCTTTTACTGTGTTCTGGACATTTGGGAAGATGAGAGAGTAACTTCTGAATATCATAACGTACATCTGCAACACACCGCATGCATTTGGGAGTCAGCTTTCAAACATCTGAGCTTTGGTTCAGAACATCTTACGTGATAAGGTTGAGGTGTTACTACAGGCCTTGCTCTTAAACCAGCATGCTGAGAGATATCAAAGGCAGCAGCAATCTTTTCATCACACCACGAGTCAGTGTATTAATCCCTGTGGTGCAACTCTAGATGAAAATGTCATGTAGTGTCGGGGTGCCACCGACACGTGCCACCGGTGCCACACTGATGAGCTTCTGATCCCCGTGAATCGGACACTTGCCTGATCTATTCCTTGTGGGTCAGAAAAATATACCCCCATATCATTCAAACAGCCTAATGAACAAAGTGATTTAGGTGTAAAATAGTAGAACACCTATAGTCTTAAAGGGATAGTGCACCCAAAAATGAAAATTCTGTCATTAATTACTCACCCTCATGTCGTTACAAACCTGTAAGACAAATTAAGATATTTTTGGAGAGTATCACATATGTAAACAACTTATCTGCATACATACATTGCATACATATGTGATACTCCCCAAAATGGCGCTATAGGGTGACTCGGAGGAGATGAATTGTTGAATAAAGTTGTTATTTTTGTTTTCTTTGCACACGAAAAGTATTCTTGTAGCTTCGTAAAATTACGGTTGAACCGCTGATGACACATGGATTATTTTAACGATTTTCTTGCTATGTTTCTGGGTCTTGATCGTGTTAGGATCCTTGCTGTCTATGAGAGTCAGAGAGCTCTCGGATTTCATCAAAAATATCTTAATTTGTGTTCTGAAGATGAACGAAGGTCTTACGGGTTTGAAACGACATGAGGGTGAGTAATTAATGAGAGAATTTTCAATTTTTGGGTGAACTGTCCCTTTAAGTAGATTAGAGAGATAACCCTGAGTGACAGCACTAGCAGTTGTCAATACTATTCCTTCAATCTGTTAAGAACAATTTCTGCTCCTAGGTTTGCACAGCTCCTGTATTGACAGTTTGAATCAAAAACTCAATAACTCAATAACTGTACACAAGGTCTAGCTGTCCTTTCCCAATCAATTATCACTAGCCTATCTCAAATATACATGCCTTTCTGGACGGATGCACTATATATGGAACAACAGCTATGCTAATTATGTCTCTATTTGTTTCTCTGTTTCTGCCACGGGATTAACATCCTTCACAAGCTTCAGTCTGGATCCAACCTTTAAATGATCTGAGATGACCAAACACTGATGCCAACCCCTCAGAGGACCTCAGAGGATGCCAGCCCTCAGACAACATACAGAATTACCAAATTTTGCCATAAGTTAAATATATTAAATTTCTACAGTATATAAATATATTGTAGAAACTTAATTTCCTGTAAAGCTGCTTTGCAACCATTGTATCGTAAAAGGCGCTATACAAATAAACTTGAATTGAATTGAATGTGAAATTGGCTGGGATGTATGATAGAAACATGTTATGACATCAAATCTGTGCCTGATAGCAAAAATATTGAATGCATTATCCTGAAAATGGAAAGCAAGCATTATATTACAAAGTACTAGTTAAATAAGAACATAAGCAGGCTTTTACTATAATTACAATAGATGCCTCTGTCAGTAATCTCCTCGAACGTAGAAAGCCCATGTGACTGATGCAACTAAAAGGTGATCAAATGCACAATGTTTTCATTTAAATTTGTATGCTTCGGTCAAAATCCCCCCAAAAACTAAAACAATGAATACCTACAGTGCTTTGTGATCAGAAGATTCAATAATATATGTAGGTCAGAGGTGCATATCAAAATAATAGCTTCATTTCAAAATTACAGTAACACTTTAGAATAGGGATATTTATTCACTATTAACTACGACTAGTTCCTAATTTGCTGCTTATTAATAGTTAGTAAGGTAGTTGTTAAGTTTAGGTATTGGGTAGGATTAGAGATGTAGAATAAGGTCATGTAGAATAAGGCATTAATATGTGCTTAATTACTACCAATAAATGGCTAATATTCTAGTAATATGCATGCTAATGAGCAACTAGTTAAGAGACCCTAAAATAAAGTGTTACCAACATGACTATTAGTTTTACTTTTGCACGCACTGCACTTGGATCTCAGGGAACCAAACAAAAAGCCAATCTCAACAAAACATGACACTTAAACCCCCTGATAGTCATTTTATTTCTTTATTTCAGTACTTTAACATTATTATTTGCTTGTGGTGCTTGTGTTACGTGTCCACGCTCAGACTGTGTAGCTACAGGCCAGATTTATTCCTGATTCTTCATCAGCAGGTGGAGAGGAGGAGTCAATCCATGACTTAAATCTTCTTAAACAAACGTCTTGACTCAAATGTCGTCAAGCTTTGAACTTTAGCCCTTGACTAAACACACTGAGAAATTGCATGCTTTTGCATCTATCCTGATTCTGTCCTGAATTTGGTTTAATGGCTGTTTGAATCATGACACACCTCCAGACTGAACACGGTCATTATATAACTAGTATTAGTTATATAATTATTGCTATTATTATAATTATTATTAAGCGGACTGCTCGATAGCTTGACACACCACTGCCTCATTTAGTGATGTTTTAAGCCTATTTAAAGGGTTGCGCCACCAGCACCGTATAAAACACATGCAAGCCCCAATGTCGTATCAGATTTAATCTTCATACTGTTACAATGAAACATGCATCCATTCCTAGACTCTGAGGAGGACAGATTAGAGGAATCCATGGGAAACAGAGCAGCACCAATCACACATATAACGTTTGCGAACCAGAGCACACCAACATGATAAATTCGTCTGATATTCTTACCTCAAAGGAAGATGGGCGATTAGAAAAGCCCACAGACAGAGCTTGAGCGAGATCGCATTCAAGCATTTAGAGGAAAAATGAAAAGAAGCCATGATCACCATCTTGCTCTCTCTTCACGCAGACGGACGCGTCGCCTTTATTACTGCCTTTCTTCGCTATGACACATAGCAGATCGCGTCGGCTTTCGCGTCTCAGAGCCGTCAGAAACACAACAAGGCACGGCGAAGGCGAGCTCCTTCTCTCCTGAAATAATACTGGCAGATATCTGGAAATAAACGCAAGACCGGCTCCGGTTCAACTGCTGAATGTGTGAATGCAGATGAAGCGCGTGAAAGCGGATCTGATGCACGTCGCTGCAGCAATACAACACATGCGTGGTAGAGATGCATCCAAGCTCACATGCTTCTATTAATACAATCTCTCCATTATATCCAGATCATATTATAACAACGACAAAGCATCAACTCATGCATATTATGGAATCTTATTTTTGTTGTTGTTAATATTCGATTATATTATTATTACTTTTAAATACAACGATATTTAATAAAAGGGAATAAACAAATCCGAATTGTATGCTGTCGAGCAACTACAATGTGCGTGTTTATCGCGGTATTTTAGTGTCTTCGAACGCGACTTATCCAATCAGAATTCAGATACTGTTTTATGTAGGCTATTTTGTTAATGTATTAGAGGCGTTTATTAATATTAGAATTAAAATACAATGTTCTTAGACGAATAGGCCGGCTCTCTGCATTTGTACCTTGTGACATTGACTGTTTCTGTATGTTTTGCTCATATATTGAATTATTTTTTTATTTTATTTTATTAGTTTTTATTGTATTTAATTTTCTTTCTAGCTTGTTGGATGTGGAGATTTATGTCAGAATTATTTAACATGTCCATAAATGACAAAATTAAAGGTTGTGTGTGATTTGGAGTGTAAATAGCACTTATGTGTGTTTTTAGAGAGAGAGAGAGAGAGAGAGAGAGAGAGAGAGAGACTATCCTGATGTGAGCACAGGAAGCTGTCATCCCTCACAGCATGAGGTAAAAGAAAAGCATGGTAATTCCACGTGATATAGGCGACCAATCGCTGCTTACAGCTCACAGATGTCACATATGAGTCTAACTGAGGTAGAGTGACAGGATTTTAGTGACAACAGCTATTTATGAGAAGAAACTCAGTTTCAGCAGCATGTACAAATCTAGAGAGCATCAAGTGGAGGGGATTGTATTCTAGCACCATGGACAGCTCCACTGTGAAATCTCTGAGGAAACTAGGGGGAAAAACAGGTGACACTATATTTAGGGTGGCACGGTATCTATATGCATGTATGTGTTTATTTATTAATTCACCACTGTTTTGCAACCCTCCTAAAAATAAAGAGATAAATAGGTCAAATTATTAAATTTAAATTAAGTTATCCTCTAGCAATGCAGAAAACATTAGAATATCCCTTATATAACATGATGTGTCTAATGAATTAGCTAATGTTTTTAAGCGAGGCATTGTGGCTGAATGGTCCATCCACTTCTTTTAGCCACTGGGAAGGAATAAAATAGAAAACAGATTATAATTCAGGCTCCTGGCCTGTTCTACTTTCCACTATTGTCAGCTTATGCCATGAACGCTCAGTATTAGTGCTCAGTGCAAAAGTTAGCCATGGGACGTTTTGTGCCTGTGGTCATGCTTGGGTTGCTGGCTCATCCCTGAGAACACACAACACATGCATTCATTTTCATCTAATCTGTTATATTATCAAAAATCATTTAACTCAAATGCATGTCGGCAACTCCTGCCCAAAATATACTGTGCTGTTGGTGAGACCAATTGCTTGCATATTAAAATGTTGAACTTTTCTGTGTTTTCATATAATCATACATCGCTTCTTAGTTTAATAGGAGAGATAAAAGGGAAAGTTTGCACAAAACTGTTTAAATAAAATAATAATAAAACAGATATTATATAGAGATGGCAAAACAGAAGCTTACTAAAACATGCTGGACTATGACATACACATCCCAGTTGACGAAAGAAATGAGCATCTCTTATGGAAATAATTTTGTGGATAAATAATAATAATACTGTAGTAAAAAAATAAATAATGATAATGCCTTCATCCCCTCAGCTTGTTAAATTAACATGCATGGCTGTTTGTTTCCATCGGCTCTTTTCCAGATGTCGAACAAAGGCTTACAGAACAAAATAACGTATTTGTAATGAGGTGTAAAGAGTCCATGAAAAACATACTTGAGTAAAAGTACAGATACCTTACAGTGAAAATTACTCCACTACATGTTACAAGTCACCAATTCCCAAACAACTTGAGTCAAAGTCTTAGAGTATCTGATTTTAACAATACTTATGTATTTTACTTATAATAAATATAGGCTCAAAGATGCACTAGACAAAGAGACATGCCAGTCAAAAACTGTAATGTTGTGGAGAAGCTGGAGAAAACAGGCAGAGGCAAGGATCTGTGTGCAGGGATTTCATGGAAAAACTACAACAAACAATAAAAAACCACAGAGAACAAAGAACTGATTGACAGGCAGACACACATCCATTACATTCAACAACTCACAAAGAACTAAGGAAACACTAGGGCTATGTATACACAGGAGGCTAACAAGCTGAACAAGATAAGATACTGTGACGAGCGTCCCGAACACTCATTAGCGTTGCCCTGGAGACGGACGCGAAACACCTGCACCCGCTCATCACGGCTGGATCGGCCACACCTGAGGCTCGTTTGCCCACGGCCAGATAAGCCGTGCGAGGCTGGGTAATGGGGAGACTGGTCTCCTCTATGCAGAGAACTAATGTGCATACTCTTCTTGATTTCAGACGCCAGCGAGTGACCGATCCAGCTCTGCCACAAGCACAGCTCCTACTCACATCACCAAGGAAATCACCCACGGAGAGCACCGCACCTCCTCAGCAAGCCACTCTTCACTCTGCACCCTTTCTATGTGAATAAATCCACCCTCTGGGGTATTTATTTGAGCTCTCCTTCTCGTGTGATTCTTCCACCCCGTCACAGTGGTGGAGAATGCGGGCATGTGAAAAGGAAGCTTTCACTGACAAGTGATCTCCAGTTTCTCACCCCCCCTGTTTATTTGTGTTTCCAGAAAGGCGGTTACTCCTCCCCTCAGGATGGAAGAACTTCTCCGGCAGTTAACAGACGTCAGCCTGCGCCAGCACCAGATCGTAGAACACCTGGCCACACGCCAGGGCCAGGCTGACCAGGAAATTGCAGCCCTTAGCACGGCCGCCCTCCAGCACGTTCCGTTACCGGATCCCCGGGTACAAGCCACCCAGCTCCTGCCAAAAATGACCGCCCACGACGATGTGGATGCGTACTTGCAAATGTTTGAGAATACGGCTACCACAGAGGGATGGGACCCGGACGACTGGGCCCGTGCACTGGCCCCTCTCCTCACAGGTGAGGCCCAGCGTGCATTCTTCAGCCTCCCAACGACAACGGCGGAGAGATATGAGGATGTAAAGAGGGAAATTCTGGCCCGAGTGGGGCTATCTCCAGTGTGCGCGGCCCAGTATTTCCATGACTGGACGTACCAGTCTCGACATCCCGCTCGTGTCCAAGCCGCTGAACTCACTCGTCTGGCACATCACTGGCTGATGGTTGGAACACCCACGGCTGCCCAGGTAATGGAACGTGTGGTGATCGATCGCCTCCTCCGGGCCCTGCCCCGTGTTTTACACCAGGCGGTCGGCATGCGGAACCCCACAACCACGTTGGAGCTAGTGGAGGCGATTGAGCTGGCTGAGGCGGCCCACCGACGCGAGGCTGGGGAGTGAGTACCGCCTTTTCCTCGGAGGGTGGCTCCGGAGCAACGCGCGCCGGAGGGCATCTCGCGGCCAATAGACAGGACGGCGGCCCCCGAACCTCAGGACGAGTCCATGCCAACAGCGCCCTCTTCTCCCAAAGCTCGGACTTGGTGGGCAGGTTGTGTGGTGCACCAGGAGCTGCCTAAGGGAGCTCCAACGGCCGAGATTAAGATCAACGGCCGGCCGTTCAAAGCGGTCCTCGATTCAGGCAGCGCCATCAGTCTCGTCCAGGCGAAGATTCTTCCCCCGCCTTACGAGACCAAGACTGTACTGCCAATTACCTGCGTCCATGGAGATACGCGAGAGGTGCCCGTTTGACGCGTCACCATCTCGGCGACCCCGGGGTCCTGGCCCATAGAAGTGGGGCTCGTGAAGGATCTGCCGGTAACTGTGTTGCTAGGACGAGACTGGCCGGGCTTCGAGGCCCTGCTGAGCATCGCCACACAGCCTGCCAGCCCAAGAGGGGGCCACTGTGGACGGCGTCCAACGAAGAGGCCCAGCCGCCGCCCCGTTCTCTTGGCCTCTGACAGTGGGAGAGATGGTGAGTCCCCTTCCCTTAGTACTAACCTCTTCTATGATGTTTACCAGCAGGTCTCGGGAGGGGGCTCATTTGGCCTTGCCCAGCGGGAAGACGAGCGACTGAAACATTGTTGGTCGCAAATCTGTGTGATGGACGGCAAGGATACCCGGCCAAAACCCCATCCTCTCCCCCACTTTGTCGTAGAGAACGGCCTGCTCTATTGTGTCGCCCAGCGGAGGGGGGAGGAAAAAAAACTGCTGGTGGTTCCGCGCTCGAAGACGGAAACGGTCCTGAACTTGGCACATTCACATCCATTGGCAGGACACCTCGGCGCAGGTAACACCATCCAGCGCATCCGAGACCGGTTTCACTGGCCCGGCCTGGAGGCCGAGGTGAAACGGTTCTGTCAAGCCTGCCCAGACTGCCAGAAAACCTCACCCAAGCCACCTCCCCCCACGCCGCTCATTCTGCTGCCCATCATAGAGGTGCCCTTCGAGTGCATCGGGATGGATCTGGTGGGGCCGTTGCCGAAGTCGGCCCGGGGACATGAACACATCCTCGTCGTGGTTGACTACGCCACCCGGTATCCCGAAGCTATCCCCCTCAGGAAAGCCACAGCAAAGAACATCGCCCACGAGCTCTTCCTGTTGTTCAGCCGGGTTGGCATACCGACGGAGATTCTGACCGATCAGGGAACACCGTTCATGTCCCGGCTAATGGCTGACCTCTGCCAGCTGCTCCGGGTAAAGCAACTGCGGACGACCGTATACCACCCCCAAACGGACGGACTCGTCGAACGTTTCAACCAAACCCTCAAGCAGATGTTGCGACGAGTGGCAGTGGAGGACAGGCGGGACTGGGACCAGATGTTGCCATACGTCCTATTCGGTATACGGGAGGTCCCCCAGGCGTCCACAGGCTTTACTCCGTTTGAGCTCCTCTTCGGAAGACAACCTCGCGGACTGCTCGACGTGGCAAAGGAGGCTTGGGAACACCAACACCCCACCCCACACCGGTCCCTGGTCGAGCACGTCACCGAGATGAGGCAACGGATCGACCACGTCATGCCATTAGTCCGGGATCACCTGGCCAAAGCCCAGCAGGCCCAAGCGCGCCACTATAACCGTGCAGCTCAGCCTCGGGAGTTCCAGACGGGCGAACAAGTCATGGTGTTGGTCCCCACCGCCGCCTGCAAGTTTCTGGCCACTTGGCGGGGGCCGTATACGGTGGTGGAAAAGGTGGGACCAGTGACATACCGTGTACGGCAACCTGGGAGACGGAGCCCCCAGCAGCTGTACCACATCAACCTGCTGAAGAGATGGGTGGGGACCAGAGAACAGACCGTAGCCCTTGCCACCGTGGAGCCCGTTCTGGTGGACACCAACCCCGGTCTGTCGGCGGAGCAGAAGGCTGAGCTGCAACACCTGATCGGTCAGTTCTCGGATGTGTTCTCCTCCGTCCCCGGGAAAACCCAACTGGTCCGACACGACATTAAAACACCACCAGGAGTCATCGTGAAACAACAGCCCTACCGCATCCCAGAGGCTCGTCGGCAGGCTATTGAGGAGGAGATTCAACAGATGCTGAAGTTGGGGGTGATCGAACCATCACGCAGCCCATGGTCCAGCCCAATCGTTCTGGTCCCAAAGCCAGATGGCACCCTCCGCTTCTGCAATGACTTTCGGCGCCTCAACGAAGTCTCGGAGTTCGACGGCTACCCAATGCCCCGAGTGGACGAGCTTTTGGATCGCCTGGGAAGGGCCCGGTATATTTCCACACTGGACCTGACAAAAGGCTACTGGCAGGTACCCCTCTCTGACAGTGCTAAACCGAAGACAGCTTTTTCAACCCCAAGTGGCCACTGGCAATACCGGACCCTTCCCTTCGGCCTTCACGGGGCACCCGCCACGTTCCAGAGGCTCATGGACATCGTCCTTCGCCCACATCAGCAGTACGCAGCGGCGTACCTCGACGATGTCGTTATCCATTCGGAGCATTGGGAGGACCACCTAGACCGTCTGCGGAGGGTGCTTATGGAGCTTCGAAGGGCTGGACTCGCCGCTAACCCTCGCAAGTGTCACCTGGCGCTCTTTGAGGCGAAGTACCTGGGCTTCCGGGTCGGACGGGGCCTCATCAAGCCGCAGGAAAAGAAGGTGGAGGCCGTCCGCGCCGCCCCACGACCCGGCACGAAGACTCAGGTACGAGCGTTCCTAGGGTTGGCAGGTTACTATCGCTGCTTCATCCCCAACTTTTCCTCCTTAGCCGCCCCCTTGACAGACCTAACCAGGAAGGGGCAGCCTGAGCGCGTTGTTTGGAGTCCAGAGACAAAGGAGGCATTCCACCAAATCAAGCACGCCCTGACCGAGGAACCGGTCCTGCGAGCCCCAGATTTCGGCTGCCCCTTTCTGCTGCAGACGGACGCGTCCGAGGCAGGGTTGGGGGCCGTCCTGTCCCAAGTTCAGGAAGGAGAGGAACACCCTGTCTTGTTTATCAGCAGGAAGCTGACGAAGGCCGAGAGGAACTACGCTACCGTTGAGAAAGAGGCTCTGGCCATAAAGTGGGCAGTCCTGGAGCTGCGGTATGACCTGCTGGGCCGAAAGTTCACCCTCCTCACGGACCACGCACCCCTTCAATGGATGGCCAGGGCTAAAGACACCAACGCCAGGGTGCCAGGGTGCTTCATCGTCCGCCACCGAGCCGGAGCCTCCAACGCCAACGCCGACGGACTCTCTCGGTTCTGGTCAGCCTTCGCAGGTCTGTCAGGGGTCACTCCCCACCCACCCCCAGTTTCCCCCTTGTTGTTACCTTATGTCTCCACCAGGACCAGGACAACGCTTACAGGGGGGGAGTGTGACGAGCGTCCCGAACACTCATTAGCGTTGCCCTGGAGACGGACGCGAAACACCTGCACCCGCTCATCACGGCTGGATCGGCCACACCTGAGGCTCGTTTGCCTGCAGCCAGATAAGCCGTGCGAGGCTGGGTAATGGGGAGACTGGTCTCCTCTATGCAGAGAACTAATGTGCATACTCTTCTTGATTTCAGACGCCAGCGAGTGACCGATCCAGCTCTGCCACAAGCACAGCTCCTACTCACCGCACCAAGGAAATCACCCACGGAGAGCACCGCACCTCCTCAGCAAGCCACTCTTCACTCTGCACCCTTTCTATGTGAATAAATCCACCCTCTGGGGTATTTATTTGAGCTCTCCTTGTCGTGTGATTCTTCCACCCAGTCACAATACAAACTGACTACAAACACCACGGGAGACAGGAAGTGACATAAAAGTCCAGGACAAGGCACAGAGAACATGTAACAAACAACAAACAGTTGATTTGTGAGGAGAGCAATCACGTGTATCCTCTAAAACCAAAATATAACTGAATACATCAAAATTGAAAAAAAAAAATAAAAAAAATGAAACAATATCCTTCAAAAAGGTCTCTTCAGTATAATGGATAGATAAAATAATGTTAAGTAAAATTAAAAAGTCAAAGTCTTCTTGCACTGGATGTGCTGGTTTCGGCTGCAGTCGTGTCCTCGTCTCATATATAAAACACCTGTGATTCACATCTACTCTCTAAGGAGCTCACGTTCATGTAAAGTAGCCTTGTTGACAAGTTTGTGTGAGTAAGAGCAAAACTCATGAGATCTAGGACCTTCAGTGCTCTGTAGTAGGCAGTATCACGTCTTTTGTAGCAGAAATAAACTGCTGTATTACATTTACGCATTTAGCAGACGCTTTTATCCAAAGCAACTTACAGTGCATTCAGCCTATACATTTTTTTTTTTATCAGTATGTGTGTTCCCTGAGAATTGAACCCACAACCTTTTGCGCTGTTAATGCAATGCTCTACCACTGAGCCACCGGAACCACAGTATTAAAGCTAGGTGTCATGCAAAATGTAATGTGTAACTGCAAAACTCATTACAAATGTAGTGGAGTAAAGAGTACAGAGACTCATTCAGAAATGTAGTAAAGTAGAGAGTAAAAGTTGTTCATATTTTTGATACCCAGTAAAGTTTCCGAAAAGATACTGAAGTATAGTAATTAATTACATTTACTCCAATATTTTACACCTCTGTATTTATAACTATTTACATTTGGAATTATACCTTTTTTCAGAATTAATAATGTTCTAAAATTCTGATGCATTATAAATTAAATATAAATTGCTATCAGGACAAGAAGGGTTTTTTCCCAATATAGATGCAAATTAATGCAATGCTACTCAGTTCCTCAGCCTGGAGCTAGTTATTTTACAGCTTCTGCAGCTCTTGCATTGCTGGCCTACATTTATTCGTCCTCTTGAATGCATCGACAGTACAGCTGCTGAAACATTGTTTTTATTTGTACAGTAACTGCAAATGATTCTGCAGCGTTTTTATTAACATTGTGTATTTCGAATCAGTTTCAACTTAAACGATGGTTGAATTAACATTTAATGCAACAACATATACAAGTAACACTTAATTCATATGCAAAGTGTCATGCTGTGAAATGCCACAGAATCTGCACAGTCCTGTAGTCCCAAACAATATTGTTTTGAAAATAAAAAGACACACTCCTCAGATTATTCAGAGAAAAACACCTTTATTTCCAAGTATTTATAGCCTACTGTTTGTTTGTTTTTTACACTGAAAAAAAAATGATTAATTGAATTTACCAATATTTTTTAAGGTAAGTGGTTGCAATCAATTTATTTTAGCTACATTTAAATAAACAAATTTAGTTGACTAACTTTCAACATTCTTTTTTTTATTTAAATGTAGCTAAAATAAATAGTTTGCAACCACTTATCTTAAAAAAAAAAAAATATTGTATAATTTTTTTCAGTGTACTGTGTAATTAACACAATTACATTTTCTAAATCAATTCACAGCCCTAATTTATTTTAGATTTTAAATAGATTTTATGGGTTAAATGATTAATCAAAAAATAATGACAATGAAAATATTTGTTACTTGTTGCCCCATTGAAGACACACTGAGAGATAGATTAATGAGATGGATATACTGTCATGTGGCTGAATATATTTCTAATGAATAATACAACAATGTGTGGTAAAAAGAGGTACTTACTCAGTCCACATACACCTCCCAGTCTTTCAAATGTGCTTGCTGATAAGGAGCAAAACACTCCACAATTTAGACACTATTGCAGGGCTTACTGGTGCAACCAGTTTATTTTCTTTCAAGTGATCACACTGCAAAAAATGGCTTATCTTACTTAGTATTTTTGTCTTGTTTCTAGTCAAAATATCTAAACATTCTTAAATCAATATACTTTTACTAGATAAGCAAAATGACTTAAGATGTTTAGTCTTATTTCCAGGAGGAAAAAACTAAATTAAGTGCATTTGGCTTAAAACAAGAGTATTTTACTTACCTCACTGGCAGATAATTTAACTTTTTTAAGCCAAATGCATTTAATTTAGTTTTTTCCTCCTGGAAACAAGACTAAGGCCCGGTTTCACAGACAGGGCTTAGACTAAGCCAGGATTAGGCCATAGTTCAATTAAGTCATTTAAGTAATTTTTATAAACATGCATTAGAAAAAAACATTACTGGTGTGCATCTTGAGACAAAACAAAGGCACTGATATATTTTAAGATCAGTCAGTGCAAGTTTATTTCAGGTGAAACAGCTCAGACTTAGATTTTAGTCTAGGACTAGGCTTAAGCCTTGTCTGTGAAACCGGGGGTAAATATCTTAAGTCATTTTGCTTATCTAGTAAAAGTATCTTGATTTAAGAATTTTTAGATATTTTGACTAGAAACAAGACAAAAATACTAAGTAAGATAAGCCTTTTTTTTGCAGTGCATACTTGACCTCTTGGGGCTCTAGCATTATGTCAAATTGTTCATTGTAAAGGATTTGAAGTTAAAATGTCTTAAACCTGTTAAAATCTGAAAGTGGCCAAGAGTTTAACAGAATATATTGTTATTCTTCTGCAAGTAGTTGGAGAGTGAGGACTGTGTGTTTTGGCCTGAGGGTGGTGCTTGAGGAAAAGTCATAAGTCTTCAAAGAAGTGAGAAGGTCCATCTACTGAGGAGCATGAAGCTGCTCACTGCTTTTACTTGAAGTTCTACATGGACAACTGACAAAGTCACACTTAACTCTCCTCAATGAAACTCGTTAGGAAATATTGAAACTCGTTGCAATAATTCCTATATGTTCATGTGTTCAATTAGGGACCTAATGGCACCCTAAACCCTTACAGTCTTCCTCTGAGTCCATGCTTTTGTGATGTAATGGCGCTTAGATTGTTGGGTATAAGTCAGGCTCAGCAGAAGTGTGCATTGAGGCGAATGTAAAAATATTGGTCATGCCAATAAAAGAACGAGAAAGGGCAAATCTTTTGTAATAAGCATAATCCATAAACAAGTATCCCCCTTCAAATTATTCATCAAAATTTTGAACAAGTTTATATAGTTTTTTTCTGTATATCTTGAAAAAAATCTTGCAAATTTTGATGTTTGGATTAATTAAATGATGTGCTTATCTGTTGCACCTAATTAATAGAAACTTATCACTGACTTTTTTTAACCCTTGTTCAAACTTTTGGATTTTTTTGTCAATTTTTTTATTTAATTTTTTTATAATTGTGCCTGTGTTTATGCTAACTGCATACATTTTGGCTCAGGTGTGTATTTTTATTGGAATTTTAATATTCCACCCTCATTTCCTTTAATAAATCTGTTTTACACTAGGTACAAAAATAGTTCCTCTCAGTGCCTTTTGGACAAAAATGTCTCCATTGAAACAGCTATTTTTAATCGCAGTGCAGTTTAACTGTAAAATGATGCAATTTTTGTTAATAGGCTTTCATTCTGTTGGCAAGGCTTCAAAATTATTTTTTTACCAGATGGTGCCATTTTTTCAGGTTTGGTTTATAAAGGGTCTATAAAGCAAATACTCACTTTATTCCTGTTTTCTGCTTCTGCATATTATAGAGCCAATTGGATAAATAATGCAGCTATAATTGTGTGTGTGTGTTGGTATAGATGTCAGAGTGTGGTTTGTATGTGTCACGGTGCACACACGAGGAGGAAACAGGAACACTCAGACGAGGATTAAACTCAAATAATAATATTTAATAAGGACATCAAGGCAGGACAAGGCAAGGCTTACAGACAAGATACACCGGGAGTAACGAGTAGACCAGACGAAATCAAACTCAAAAGACAGCACTAATATACACAGGGTAATTAACACATAACGAGACAAACACAGCTGGAACATACTTAATAATGACATGAAACAAGGACACAAGGAAACAAACCATATATGGACACAAGAGGCGGGAACACATGACACACACAACAGAACCCTGACATAACTCCCCCCTCCCGAAAGGCTCGTCCCGAGCCTTAACAGTTCCATCGGGGAGGGGGGGTGGGCGCTCTGGAGGCCCCTCAGGACAAATACGGACAAGAACACAGGACGGGGACCTCCAGAGTGGAACAGACAGACAGGGACCATGGCGGAGCTGGGAGCTCTGGAAGCCATGGCGGTGCAGGGAGCTCAGGAGGCCATGGCAGTGCAGGGAGCTCAGGAGGCCATGGCAGGTGGTCCTTGTGGCCGTGGCCTCGGTCCCCTCGGCCCGGCCCCTACAGCCGGAACTCTTTCTACCCCCCCCCAAAATTTCCCTGGGGAAGTGAGGGGGTATCAGGAGCCCTCCGGGGCTAAACAGACAAGACAGTACAAAACAAGACAGGAACGCCCTCCAGGGCCAGACAGACAGGACAGGACATCCCACAGGAACCAGAAGCCCTCCTGGGCTGGCTTGGAAGCTGAGGCTTCCTCTGGGCATGACGAAGAGTCAGAAGCCCTCACAGGGTCCCTCAGCAACCGCTTCCATTTCCACGACAAGGGGGCAGGCGGCTAGAATGGCCTCCATGGCCACAACAAGAGGAGCCGCCTGCCCCAGACGAGTCTCCATGGACAAGACAAGACAAGGTAAGTTTAAAATGTTCCTGTGGGCACAACAAAACAGACACACGGCACTCCTGGCCGTGACATGTGGACTTGATCCACGGGGCTAGGGATAGCGGCGGCCAGCGGGCATGAGTCAGCGCCAATCCGGCGGGCATGAGTCAGCGGCGATCCGGCGGGCATGAGTCAGTGGCGATCTGGCGGGCCTGAGTCAGCGGCGATCCGGCGGGCATTGAGTCAGAGGTGGGCCGGCGGGCATTGAGTCAGAGGCGGGCCGGTGGCGTGATCTCCCGCGAACGGCACGCCTGGGGGAGCGGCAACCCGGGAACTAGGCAACCAGCCGGCGGGCTTGGGATAGCCACAGCCGGAGGCGGATATCTCCCGTGATCGGCGGGCATGAGGGCTCGCGGCCAGAGGACTCGCGGCACTCGCGGCGATCCCGCCGAACTCCCTCGCCGTCCTGCAGTGGGCTAAGGCGGGAGGACGAGTGGCGACTTCCTTGCCACGGGACAGACAAACAGGAACAAATAAAAACTTTTAAAAAAACGAACAAAACAAAACGAGGTGAAGGGGCGCCGCTTATGGTTAGGTCTGGTCTTCTGTCACGGTGCACACACGAGGAGGAAACAGAAACACGCAGACGAGGATTAAACTCAAATAATAATATTTAATAAGGACATCAAGGCAGGACAAGGCAAGGCTTACAGACAAGATACACCGGGAGTAACGAGTAGACCAGACGAAATCAAACTCAAAAGACAGGACTAATATACACAGGGTAATTAACACATAACGAGACAAACACAGCTGGAACATACTTAACTCATAATGACATGAAATAAGGACAGGAAACAAACCAAATATGGACACAAGAGGTGGGAACACATGACACACACAACAGAACCCTGACAGTATCATAAAAAAAAAAAATTGTGTTTGTGTACATGTGTGTTCTTGTAATATTTTAGAGCGAAAAACTACTGCAAATCACAAATCAAGCACTGTGAGCACCAGCGGAGTTTTGCTGGCATCTACTGGGGAAAAATTGGTACTGCGCCCAAACAAGATCTTACTGAAAGCTCATTTTTTGAGATATCAACCTCAAATTTGGAACACGACTTGTTTAGATTTATGGCTTTGATTTTCTAGCAGGTTTAAAGTTGAACATGTTTCATAAAATATATATTTTATATAAAATATTGTTCATTAACTTAAACCTGTATAACTTTTTTTTGGTTTCAACAATAATCTGCCATGGGTCTTCTTTAAAATGAGACCAAACTTAAGTCTGTGCTCCCAAGCTTCACATTATTATGATGGTGTTTTGACATGGACATTTTTGTCCACTATGGACCTATGTGTACCTTTTTTTTAATTGATGCACAAGTGTTAAAACTTAATTTCTTGCAACTGGGCACTGGAATTTTTGGATGCTAACTAATGGAAATGATATACAAACAAATAAATCCTTGTAGCTGAACATTAGAGTTTGTACTTGTGCTATTCTCCTCTTCAAACTTGTGAAGAGTAGAGCATTTCTAAACCTCAGCTCGTAAATCATTCATATCATCATCTCTGCAGGGAAACATGTTAAATATTTATGAAAGATTATCTGAAAAAGAGAGAAAGAAATTATAAAGCTTTAATATCATGGGGATGGGAATAAGATGATTCATACTCGAACACTTGGGCACAAGTTTCTTTGAACTTTGGTTAAATCTAATGTAAGATCATGTTAAAAAATATGGCACTGATTATTCAAGACTCAAGCAAATTAAATATAATAAATACAATACATTCAGGAAGTATTCAGATCCCTTCGTTTTTCATTTTACTATATTGCAGCCTTTTATAAAATGCTTTAAATGATTTTTTTCACGTTAAACAATACATACTCTATTATGACAAAAAAACAAAAAAAAACTGAACCAGAAAAAAGAAAGAAAAAACTGAAATATCTCACTGACATAAGTATTAAGACCTTTTGCTATGATGCTTGAAATTAAGCTCAGGTGCATTTCTGTGGGTGAGTCTCACTCTTTATAGTCCACTTTAGACATTATACTAACTTTGCAACTACATGTCAACTAACTCTCATTAGAGTATTAGTAGACTGTTAGGTTAGGGTTAGTAGAATAAGTTAACATGTTGTTGCAAAGTTGGCAGATTGTCTGAAGTGTTACGCATTTTTGAATGTTTCTACACTTTGATTGTAGATTGAGTCCAACTGTGGCAATTTTAATTGCTTGGACATGATTTGAAAATACACACGTCTTTATATCAATTAAAATAATAATTAGAAATAAAAATAAAAAAAGGTTAACCACCAGATCCTCCTGTCAACCCTATTGGCTAAGGACATCTCAGGAACCGCACTCCAGTGGTTTGAGTCTTACCTCTCAGATAGGTCCTTCAAGGTATCTTGGAGAGGTGAGGTGTCCAAGTCGCAACATCTAACTACTGTGGTGCCTCAGGGCTCAGTTCTTGGACCACTTCTCTTCTCTGTCTACATGGCATCATTAGGCTCTGTCATTCAGAAACATGGCTTTTCATATCACTGCTATGCTGATGACACTCAACTCTACCTCTCATTCCATCCTGATGATCCGACGATAGCTACTCGCATCTCAGCATGTCTAACAGACATTTCTTGCTGGATGAAGGACCATCACCTTCAACTCAACCTTGCCAAGACAGAACTGCTTGTGGTTCCATCAAACCCATCGTTTCATCACAATTTCACCATCCAGTTAGGCTCATCAACCATTACGCCTTCAAAAACAGCTAGAAACCTTGGAGTTATGATTGATGATCAGCTGACTTTCTCAGACCACATTGCTAAAACTGCCCGGTCCTGCAGATTTGCTTTATTCAACATCAAGAAGATCAGGCCCTTTCTTTGGGAACATGCTTCGCAACTCCTTGTTCAAGCTCTTGTTCTGTCCAGGCTGGACTATTACAATGCTCTCTTGGCAGGTCTTCCAGCCAGTTCTATAAAACCTTTACAATTAATCCAGAATGCGGCAGCAAGATTGTGACGAGTGGGGCGGGGCCGAGAGCCGTGGGAACGGAGCGAGGCCGGTGGAGTTAATGATGATGAGACCGGTCTCGAGTTCCCACGGAGGAGCTCCGGAAGGATTACGTAACTCATCATCATTACGTAACTCCACCGGCCTCGCTCTGTTCCCACGGCTCTCGACCCCGCCCCACTCGTCACAAAGATTATTTTTTAATGAGCCGAAAAGAATGCACGTCACACCTCTGTTTATCAATTTGCACTGGCTACCAATAGCTGCTCGCATAAATTTCAAGGCATTGATGTTTGCCTACAAAACCACCTCTGGCTCTGCACCCCTTTACCTAAATTCAGTACTTCAGACTTATGTTCCTCTAGAAGCTTGTGTTCTGCAAGTGAATGTCGCTTTATTGTTCATCCCAAAGAGGCACAAAATCACTTTCACAGACTTTTACATTAACTGTTCCCTCCTGCCCAACTCAATCCCAGAAGCTGAGTCCTTAACCATCTTCAAGAATCAGCTAAAAACACATCTATTCCATCTTTATTTGACCCTCTAACTCTAGCACTCTCTATTCTAATTCTATTCATAAAAAAAATACTTTTAGACTTTTAGACTTGCACTATTGATTTACTAACTGCTTGTTTTCTTTAAAAAAACAACTAAAAAAACTAACACTAGCTTCTCTATTCTTTTTCTATTCTATCTATCTATTCCTTTTCTTTTTATTTATTATACAATTACCAAAAGCAAAAAGGCCTCTAACACTAGCTTCTTTTTCTACTCTATCTCTTTTCTTTTTATTTATTATATAAAGCTAACTGAGACTTGTTATAGCACTTGCATATCATTGCTCTTTTGTTGATTTTGATTGCTTCCATTGTCCTCATTTGTAAGTCGCTTTGGATAAAAGCGTCTGCTAAATGACTAAATGTTAATGTAAATTCTAAAAGATGAAACTGCATATCAGGGAAAAAAAACAAGCCATGAGGTAAAAGGAACTGTCTACAAAGCTCAGAAATATTGTCAAAGTACAGATCTGGGCTAGGCATTAAAAAACAACAACATTGAAGGTTCCCAAGAGTACGAGGGCCTTTATAAATTGGCTGAGCATTTGGGAAAAACAGACCTGGACTTCCTCACTATCTTTGCAAAGTTATGTTCTAATTGTACAATTCTGAGAGTTTATTTACTTTTATATTATCCCATGTATGACCCTACTGTCTTTTCTGTTTACCCCTTGCTTTGCGATATGGATTTGGTTCCTTGATAAGATTGTTTTTGATCCCCTGTCTGTTCTCCAACTCTGTTTCTGGTTTTGGATCCTTGTGAGCCTCCGGTGTCTTCTTAATCACAGAGGAAGACACATGAAAACCTGCTTGGAATTTCCCAAAAATTTCCATGGTGGCAACATCATGTCGTGGGGGTGATTCATTTCAGCGTCAGAGACACAGGCAAGAATGAAAGCTGAATGCAGCAAAATACAGATATATCCTAAATGAAAACCTGGTCCACAGCACTCAGAGCCCAAACTTTAACCAAACTGGACTTCTCTGGAGAAACTGAAAAATGTCCACCAACTCCTCATCCCAGCGGACTGTATCTGCAAAGAAGAATAGCAGAAAATCCCAGAATATTGAAGAGCAAAGCTTGTCACTTTAACCTCTACTTAAAAGTCTTGAGGAAATTGCAGCCAAAGGTGCCAAAATATGAGAAACAATGATGTTGCGTGTGCCTTAAATGACCACAGATCCAAATTAATGTCATCTTTATTCAAATAATGAACATGAAACAAAACATATCAGATAATTTATTTTGTGATTGTGTAATAAATCAATGTTTAAGTAATTTTGTACTCTATAATTCTTCATTTGAAATATATTAAGTAAACAAATGTGTAATAATAAGAATGTAATAATAAAATAGAAATAACATTGTCAGCCATGGCAGAATCTAAGCTACAAATTTAAAATTTAAATAAGCATCACACATATATGCATGACTTTTTTTCAGACAGCCTTTTGGGAGAGTGGTGCTTCTCTCACTCTGAACGGACGTCTCTAAAGATGAGTGCTTTCTCATGTCCTCGACATTCTTGACGTATTAATGATGTGAAAACTCATGATGACTGTCCCTGAGTGTTGTGTAAAAGGCACTGAGCTTTCAGGACAGCCACGCAGGCCATATTTAGTATCATGATGGGCAGTGTGCAATGGAAGAGATACCAACAGAAAGGACCTTGAGCTGGGCAAACTGGACTAAAATGAGAGAAACAGAACAGAACAAAGCGAGACCAGATATTGCTGAAGAGCAGAAGTGAAAATCTAGAATACAGCATAAAACAATCTGTCAAAAACTAGAGGAAAGGAAACAATAAATAGGGAGGTAAACAGGTGAGAACATTAACAAATAGCCTAAACGACTTTCAGATCAACCTCCAATCAATCGTCAACTGATGAACTGAGGTCCCGCCTTACATTTTTAACATTTCACTCAGATGTACATGACAATAAGGAAGAACTGTCCACACATTAAATGCCACATGAACAAACATTCAGTAACATGAAAACAGTAGGAAAAGTAAAAACACTGCGTGGCCAGAGTCAAAATAAAGTAAAATATGCATGCAAATTACAGCGAAGTGCAATAGTTACCGTATGGTGTTCGGAAATGGTAAAACAGTTCATTTTGAATTGATATCCTCTTGTAAACTCATAGATGTAGATTCACACAGCAACTAAATTCCAGCATGACCTTGGTGTTTGTCAAAAAACAGTAGGTAATTCGGCCGGGGATTTTTGGTGGAGGGAGAAAAACACTGGCATTCTGGATTCGGACGGCAATAAATTCACAGACTAACCCGTGTAAATGATGGAAATAGCTTATGTCCCCTTGAGAAACAATTACCGTCCGAATCGGGCTTAAGACAGACATACAAAATGTGCAGAGCAGTGGGTCCCCAGGACTGGAGTTCAGAACCACTGGTCTAATTGACCTATCAGTAAGCCCCTCCCCTCGAACGCAGACCAGCCAATGGCAGTCGAGTATCAGTTGCACGAGGAGCGGAACTCGGACATCTTTAGGTTTCAGCGCCATAGAGAAACATTGGAAGATCCAAAGCTTGCATCGGTTTGATGGTGTTTATGTTTCAAAAATGTAAATACGATGTGTCTGTGGTACTTGTAACACTGATTCCAGGTATCCTGAGAGGATGAGCAATATCATTTATTTTATTAAATGTCCTGAATCCAAACAAAACAGAGCAAAATGTCCCTAAGTATTCAACCCCAATACAAATGAAGACAAAAACGTTCATTTTCTGCTTGTCATACACTCATTAAGTTACAATTTTCATCTGCTCAAGCAGAACGTTATTGTTATCTTGTGCTTCAGCAAGGTATCTCTGGCTAAAACTAGCTAACGTTAAAGTTCGTGAGTCCATGCTAATGTAGCCTAAATAGCGGACTGATCGCGTCTTGTACAGTGTAGGTCAAAAACACATAAACTAAGGCCTACATTTCAGTGCCTCATCATATTAAACTGGTTAAATGTACATTAATTTAATCGTACCCTGCGATACATGAACAGTGTTGATCCTGCATGTTATCATCCGTGATCGTAATATGAGACTTCTCCCGCTTGCATTGTGATCTGTGAACCCTCGCTTCCAGTTACCCACCGTATTTATTTTTAAATATTTTATAAATCCCCCCATGGAATATTTAATTCCCATTTGGTGGCCATCTGTGTCCAAAATTGTGCAAAAACATCATGGGACAAGGTTTTCACACTGACCGCTCTCACTGCAAGACAGTGAGCAACTCTGTTTGTCCGAGGGAGCAACAGTAACTAAGGGGGGCGGGGCTTACCGATAGGTCACTTTACTTGTCGGATTACAAATTTATATACATGGTTTAAAACTAGAAGAGAATTTTCCACAGTGATGCTGATAAAGATCTACGCCCTTCAACAGTCACAGAATATGCTTGCACTATGTGAGAATTTATATGTAAACAGGCAAATTCAGAATTACAAACAGCATTAATGAGTGATAACAGATCAGGGGTGTGTTTCCCAAAAGCATCGTTAGCTAACTATGGTCGTTAGTTCCATTGAACTCTATTGGTAACGTCGGAACTTGCGACCATAGTTGATTTTGGGAATCGCACCCCAGACCAGTTATGTTCCTAAATAAAAATCAGCATCAAAAGTTATTGCAAAAGCAAATTTCTGTACATTTGTGAAGCAGAGTACAAAACCAATTCACAAAACTACAGTCTAGTTGTTTTGGCATGTGTGTGTTTGGATCACATTGTAAATCCAAAACTATGTGAATTTGTGCATTTTAGCCCTCTGGGGTCTGAGGGTGTTTTGGGGGTCTGGAGAAGTGTTGACATGCCCTGACATTTGTGCTTTTTTCAGTTGCTTATAAACATATAAATGGCTAAGGTCTGAAAAACTGTATTTAGCACAAACTGGGCTACAATAATATGTGAGCAGCATGCATGTACATGATTGTGTTTTTGAGAAAGCAACGTTTATGCGTGGTTAGTGAAAAACTCATATTTAATAGAGCCATTTATTCAATTACCAGCTGGTGTTTTTTTTTGTGTGTGAATGTACGAAGTCAGCTGACGT
This sequence comes from Aspiorhynchus laticeps, assembly GCA_023376895.1. Taxonomy (NCBI): domain Eukaryota; kingdom Metazoa; phylum Chordata; class Actinopteri; order Cypriniformes; family Cyprinidae; genus Aspiorhynchus; species Aspiorhynchus laticeps. The sequence goes on from CM041811.1 coordinate 3,633,970, forward strand.
CATCTCATTGACTCCTATGACAGAATGCAGAGCTTCATTGCTGATTTGTGGGCACCAGCCCAACCACCACCCCAAGGCCTCATTTCACGACAGAGAATCAGATATCACACTAACAGGGAAGCCAAGGGCATCGATATCTATGCAAAGCCCAGAGAGCTTCCGCTCGAAAATGCTGCGGGGAAGCTCAGCTTTCCAGCTCCTGAGAAAGAGGTGAGAGGATCCATGAACCTGAACAGTTAAATAATCCATCTAAGGTTTGAACGCGTTCCAGAGAAAACATTAAAAAGTTCTTAACTAAATCCATTATGCTTCAGTGAGGCAGTAACCTCTGTCTAAATTGGATCACAGGACCGAGTAATTGCCCTCTGGCTTTACCAAAACGGACCTCTTTCCTGGATGCTGTAGAGAGTGCTCCAGCTATTTGAGTTCTGGATCAATTAGACTGAAAGCATTTAATGTGGAAAGACAGAGGCTTGTCTGGTGGTATCAAGGCCAGCATGTACACATCAACATGTTTTTCCATCTTTTTTAATATAGTAAACAACAACTCGGTTTATGAAACTTTAGCACTGACACTCAAACCAGCAGAACAGCGCCTGAGAATTCTTGCAGCTCTAGCCTTCAGCTTGAATGTAATGAATACTATGACTCTTTAAAAATATATATTCATTTTCTAATCTTTAAATCCTTCCCTGCTTTAGCCTGTACAATTTCAGACAGTGTTTGAAACTTTGTATTGTTTTGAATGTTTTTGCCTGCTTAAGAAATAAAACCCCTTTATGTATACCTCATTTTGCATAAAAGCATCTACTAAATGAGTAATATGTATATAATAATAATAATAATAATAAATTATTATGTTTCTATAAACATTATAACCAAGATACAAATCGCAATTAATATTTCAATTTGGAACAAGCCGAGTAAATTTTTACCTCTCAGTTGCATATTTTGTTTTGCATATTTTGATGCATATTTTTCTAAGTAACGGTAATGTAAATTCATTCCAGTCAGTTGCTGCAGAATCATTGCTGCTAGATCAATAGAGAGCCTTGTCCCAAAAGTAGGTTTGATATGCACTCGCGTAGCTTGCAACTTTACTATCCACCCTTGATGTTGGATTTTGCAAAGTCCACACTGATGCAGACAAAAATCATGAGTCTACTCTAGTCATCTTGTAAAAAATTGAAAAATGACTATCTGTTTGTTAACTAGACAATAAAACATAAAAAAGCTAACTATTGAATATAAGCTGGTTTAAAGATTGTTGGATCAATTTGGCTTTAATTGTTCACTAGATTTGTGAATGCAGATTGGCTTAGTTTGGAGGTATAGGAGCATGCACATTATAAGTTGGCACATGTGCATGTTGAAGCAGACCAGCAGCAATATTTTAAACATCTGTAACAATCAATGTGTTTCTTCTCTTTTTTAAAGCAAGTGCACATATTTGTACCGAAGTCAATTGTTAAAATGTTTGTAACATGTAGCAGCCAGATTGTAGAGCATTGGTTATAATGTGCATATAGAGCCTGATGCAATTATTAACTGAATAAGCTTGAAATGACACCTTAACTGCTTACAAGTCTGCAAACTTCAATATTCAAAATAATAAATAAAATGATTATACTGCTATTATTTGTTCATGTTAAGTGTCACAGAACAAGTAAAAAATTAGCACTTGTTAAAACTAATTTACACATTTATAATGTGCTGTGTATTAATATATTTACTGTTTATTTGTTTAATTCACGCAATAGTGTTGTGTATTACATCAAATCCTAAAGGCGATTCTTTAGCTTAAGTTTTAGTTAACAGAAGCTTACATAGAGATTATTTTTAATTTTCAATGTCCTTGTAAGCTGACTCGGCTATCACACATTTGCAGACTACTCAACAGAGAGGAACAAGACAATTAAAGTAAGTAAACATTTAAACCGCTGACTCAGAATGCACTTTTAATAAAACATGATCTGCCTCCCACAACCCACCCAAGGTTTTCACGGGGCAATGTGTCTATATATAAAAGTCTCTATATTTAAAATTCAAAGAGACAAGATAATACAGTACGTGACCTGACCTTTCCATGAGAATAGAAATGGGATTACGGACGAAGCTGCAGCCATAAGCCCCAGTGCTTTCTGGAAAGACTTGAAGGGAAAGAACATCCATAGTCTGAAAACTGAGAGAAAGAATGGATGCATTGTATATTGATTATACAGAGAGGTACTAAATTAATGTGTTTGCTCAAATCAAACACAGGCAGAACAATCAGAACATAGACACAGTTCTAAATAATTACAACTTAAATGCAGTAGCCGGGAAGGTGATTAATTAAGATAAAATTATATTAAATAAAATGGCCATGGCCATACGGGTCAAAACTAAAAAATGACATTTATTTAGTCAGTTGCCACTTGGGGTCAATCTGTGCACTTGCTGACAGTAATGTAGTCTGGAGGTCATGAATGCATGAATTATTAGGCATCAGAAACAGAAAGCTCGTGTCATAATTTAGCTATGTTTCTGGGTTGAAACACTGGCGAAGTGACTATCAAAAGACAGGCTGATATCAAACTCAACACCCCGTAATTATCTATAGAGAATGATAGCAATATACTGTAAACTGATTCCACATAGAGGTGGGCAATAAGACTATATATATTGTGGTGACCATAATGTATCCATGTAACCATGAGATAATGTATCAGATAGAGATTTTGCAATTTTGTGTATGCATATGTAAATATATCCGCGCAGTTGAGGAATGCATTTTTTTTAGACGCATTAAAGCAAAAAAGCAGCATGCATGAATGAGAAAGTAGCAGTGATGTTCACACACAGTTCAGTTATTTATTGGAGCAACAACTGCATTGTGAAATAAAACTCACACCCGTAATATTACATTTTCAGAATATAACCCTGCTTTGCAACTACGTTAACCACCAGTCAATAGAGTATTAGTAGTCTGTCTGATTAGTACCTGCTCACACTTTATTTTAATAGTCCTCCAACACACCTTCATCTTACTATAAGTAACTTTGCAACGACTGTACATTATTCCACTAGCCCTAACCCTACTAGTTAGTTGACATACTGTTGCAAAGTTACTTATAATCAGCATCATTTCTAAAGGGAACCATCAAAATAAGTGTAACCATTTAGGTCTGACACATCTAAACTTTTGTTATTTCAAATATGATAAGACTTGACAGTTTATGAGCATTGCTATCCTAGATATGACACTGTATGACATTGTGTTTGATAGTAACTGTTGCTCTGGTTAGAGGTTATAGTCACTTTCATTGCACGTCTATACAGACAGCACTCGAAGCAGTTATTGTGAACAGGACTCAAGACACACACCTGTAAATAAATGTGATTCCAAACACTGACGGTGTGGATGCAGCCTAAGTGAACTTGAAGAGAAATGTGCACCAGACCTTTCCAAAGGACTGCTGACAGGAACTCAAGTGCTAAGAGCGGAAACACAGTTCAAGAATAATTGTCTAAATTCAGAACACACTGTTCCTTTTCTGAGCAGGTCTATTCTGTTACTTGTGACGTTCCAGTTAAATGACACAACATGAGAAATGCTGATATTCAGGCTCAGCCTACGCTGTTCTCAGTGCTTCATTCTCACGATGGCTGTGATTCCTGAGTGCTGGCATTAAGGACTTGGTTAAAACGGTCTGTCCCAGGAGAACATGGACTGATGAGCAGGGCTGATTGAGAGGATTGTCCTTCTCGCTCTGTGATGTTACTGGACAGTGATCAGCCGCTGCAACACCTCCCCCTGCTGGAGGCTCTGCACTGACAAACAAAAGAAGCCAACCAAGTCTCTCTCTCTTTGACTTCTCATACAGGTTCTTCTCACACACTGGTTTGATATGCTCTCCATGTGCAAACAGAGATATTGCTTTTTGGACAGCGCAGTATCAAATGCAATCAGAATGCTGGGCTGTTGTTTGTCAGCACTGCCCATTGTTAATATCTCATTGCTTTTTTTTTCTTTCCACAAAGGGCACTCGGAAAGGGTGTGTAAATGCAGAATTTGCATATTTATGATTACAGACTGCGAGGGAACCAAAAACCTGTCTTTCTCCCTCTCTCCCCTGCTTTTCTCTGTTTGTCTCACTTCTCCTGACTGAGAGTCATCTGCATTCTTCCTGCAAACCTGGCGACTGGCACGCACTTTCAAAGCAAAGTCAAAAGTACAAATGGGATGAAATTCAATTTTGCTAACGTGATAAAGATTGGTTGCCTCTCATTCGTTGCCTGTACTCCTTCACTGTTCGCTGAGTGTCTAGTTGCAGAAGATGTGAAGTGACTGAATTAAAAAGCTGTGAAGAGACACACTGACTCACTACGGGTTTGACCTGAAGGTTAGGAAAGGGTATGTGCCCTACAGCACTATTAAGACCTGCTTAGACTATCATGGAAACCAGCATAAACTTTGCTAGTCTAGTTGTTGGATCAGTGCAGCCGTGCTGTTCATCCACAAAGGGACTTACATACACATGCTGTTCTGTTCCCCTACTAATTATGTATTGTAAATATATATATATACTATATATATATATATATATATATATATATATATATATATATATATAAAGTAAATAAAATATCATGAAAAACTTGCATGCATAAAAACAAGGTATACAGTACACAAACCCATCACTTATGCATTCTTACTCATCAGTAAATCTTTTATTTCCCCCAAAATATTCATATTTCATGACTTGTTTGTGTAACATATTAAGCGAATTAGTATAAAATATCTTTTAAACGATTATACCTATACAGGGGTAACTTATATGTGATGGATCACAAATTATTTTTGTACTTCAAAACATTCACACATACAGTATGTCCTGTAAGACTCCATTAATAATCTCCATTAATATTCTTTTCTCAATTGTGCACATATATTCACATATATCCCCATTAACATTGTCACCACATTACATTCACACCTTCAAATATCTTATAAAACAAGGACTGTAAAAAACAAATAACCTTGATTAATTAAAAGGGTTGTTTTATTCTAGTTAAAGTGTTAAACTAGGAACATGCACAGTTGATGCCCAAGCACCTGCTAGTTTGGCCTTTTTGCATGACATCTTTTTGCATAGACTTGCCCCGTTTGAGTTTTTGTGTTTCAAATATAAAATTGTTAAGCAATAGCATACAAATGAGAGGGCTATTTTCCCAAATATCAGCACACATTTGCCACAACCTGCTAGTTTCAGTTTTAGTTATATTTAAAACATTAATCTCATTAATTATTATTTATGCAATTGTAATTGCAGTGTAAATGGATTTTGTTGATAGTGATTTCCTTAACATAGTGTGAGATGTTGAACAGTATTATTTTCTCAAAAATAATGAGGAGAGGAATGCATCCCATCAGTCTGGAGTGCGTCAGCTCCCAGCATTGTGTTTGCTTCTCTTTAAATGGCTTGTTTGCTTTGGCTCTCCTCATGCGTCATCTCGCCAGCACGAGGCAGATATTTATGCAGGATGGCAGCTCTTATGACTCTCTTTGTTTTTTGAATGTTGTTTGGCCTCCAACTATGCCTCAGTCCAACAACCCCTGTTGCGAATTATTATTGTAAAGTCTGGTGTGAAGAACCACAGAGCACAGAAATATGTCATTAGAGTCCGAGCACAGCTCCACTGTAACATTTGGAGAACTCAGAGACAGGGCAAAGCAAATGCAGAGTTTTGTTAATGCAATATCAAAAATACAATTAATTTAGCAACTGGAATACAAAACACAAACAGACCAAACTGAGCACATCAACACAGCATCCATGATAGAACAATAATAGACAATGAACACACAGAAAACACTAGAAGTACATACACAGGTTACCCTTACCAAAAAGTAGTATACTTCCAGTTTATTTTATTAAGTATACTTTCAAGTATACTTTTAAGTATACTTTATGTAGTAAGCATACAAATATCAGTGTACTAGTCGTATACTTGTAAGTGTACTATTTCAATACTACTTGGGACTAAACTGGCCCACTTTCTAGTATATAAAAGTATACTTTAAGTATAACTATAGTAAACTATGAGTACACAACAAGTTTACATCAACATTTTTAGCTTGTACTGTAACTATACTAAAAGTGAACTTATAGGTATACGGATAGTTTACTAATTAAATACTTGTAGTAGCATTTTAGTATACTTATAGTACTTATAGAAGTATAGTCTCAGTAAACTACTAGTTTAGAAGTTTTATACTGCAAGTTTTATTTAAGTGAACTTCAGATCATACTTTAAGTATACTACTATGTCCCTATTTAGGTATTCATTTGTATATGTTTTGTTATATGAATATCTGAACATACAAAACATCAAAAGAAAGAATGGTATCTGCGTGTAAACAAAAACATTTTATTCTAGCTTCATGTATTCTTTTTTAAACACTTGAATGTGGGTAAGTTTCATAAATAAAAAAGAAATAAACAACATTTTGAACAAAAAGCTAAAAAAAAGACTATGAATTGGATTCAGAATGATAATCAAAAAGTAGATGGAGTCGATCAACATCCCAAAGCTTGACACTCATTATTACCTCTTCATTGGTGATATTTTATTCATAACGTTACACAGTTTTGATGTTGTTTTATGTCTGATGATAGTATTAGATTACACGTGGAAGCATGTTATTTTGGTTTCTTCTTCACTTCAGTTTTTTTGGAGCACAAGTATATCTCAAATATATTTATACTTTTTCTATATATATAAGTCAAGTATACTTAAATGTCATTTTAAGTATATTTCTGTGAAGTATATGAAGCCCATTTCTGAGAAGTACATAAAAAGTAGACTAAAAGTATACTTTCCTACTTTTAGTTTAAAAGAAGTATACTAATAGCACACTTGAATGAACTTATTTTTCATAAGGGTAGCTAATTGAGTAACAAGACAAAGCGAAAGAGGAATCAAGAACAAAAATACAAATAGTCCATATTACCAAACAAGAGCACAGAACAGGCAAAATATGACATAAACCTGATGGCCCAAAACATACAGAAACAAAAAGTAATCTAGTTTCACTAATCTAGCTGCTTTAATGGAATTGACATTAAATATTTATTTTCTTTTTTTTTTTTTGTGGAGATTTGATGGATGCAAACAAAAATATTATAGCATTTATAGCAAATCAATTAATTCAGTGAGTCAATAACAGCTGCTTCACATTATTTGAGTAAAACCAATATTTAAAAAACAGTCAATATGTTCAGATAATCCATGTTTGAAGTCTTCGTGATGCTGATTTAGCTGAACACCTGTCTCATTACACTGCCAAATCACTTTTATTATAAATAGTGTCTGAACTGTAAGTTCCTGACTGTGTCACAGTTTACAGCATTTGCTCTAGCTTTCTGCTTAGTGACCAATATCTTTCAAACACATCACCGATATACCACTTTATAAATTGTAAAGCAGGATTTTGGTTCACGCTTTTCTACTGCCACATGATATATATATACATTGGTGGGCCGTCAGGGGCAGCAGGGCCTTCTCTGCTGGCCCTATAAAAAATAAAATTGTGTGAAATTTTTTTTATTGATTATTTAGGTATCATTTTCATTTGTGTAATTTGCCTATGATTAGTTTAGTTGAGGTTGAACTGGAATATCCTACATAAAAAAGTCTGAGGCCAGCACTACAGATAGTGCTACCCTTTTGTTGAAAGACATCACATCTGATTTGTTACGAGCATTAGTGACAGAATCATCAGCCAATCAAATTTTGACGTTCAATGACAGCCCGCCCTCTGGGGCTAGCGACGTGCCCAGTGCTACCCCCAGCGTTAGACCGCCCCTTTAGTCAGGGATTTCCAAGGAACGAAAGTGAAATTCAATGAAAAGAAAATGACAGCTGCAGTCATCGGCGCCTACTCCAGATCTTGTTGCCTATCTACTAAAAACGCCCTTTTCAAGGCACTCTTTTGCAGACAAGAGAGAATAACTGAGAAAGGAAGACCTACACCCTAACTGAATTCGCTAACAAAGTCCAGCAAAGTTTTTATTCGCCATTTCAAAGATTGCAACTATGAGTGCTATGAGTGGCTAACAGCTAGCACCGAGCACAAGTTATTTTGTTGGCCATGTTTACTTTTTAATACGAGTAAAGTCACATGGACTTTACTTACAAGTGACAGGTGAGTACTTTATTTTTTGATGAGTATTGTATCATGCACATTGTTATGGAGGTGTACGTGTTGCATTGATAATACTGTGGTGTGGTGTGTGGATGTCCAGCATTTGTACAGATTTGCTGCTTTGGGCGCGTCCTCATTTTAGAGTGATGTGAATGTGCACAGTGACCCGTGTACTGGCGGATTACTTTTACTGACCATGTAGGGAAATTTACTCTGCATTTAACCCACACTAATCTAGCCTAATGTTGAAATTGTTGATCAGCTGTCATTGTTGTTGAGAGCCTGTGTGCGGCATAAAATGTGCAATATATACATATGGCTGCGTTAGCTGTAACAGAGATGTGTAAGATGTGTACATGTATTACAGTTGCTTACAGAAGGCCCTGACTGAAACCCCACGGTACGCCACTGTATATATATATATATATATATATATATATATATATATATATATATATATATATATATATATAAACCATCATACCACAAAGCTCATAACAAAGAACATATGTCAGGACTGTATGGCTATTTATATGCTGTGAAATTCTGTAACAAATACGCAGTTGCTGGGCAAACCAGCAGAATCAGTATCCTACATTGAATTTTTTGTCACTTCCTTTGGGAAAAAGAGCTTGCACACAACAGTGTGAATAAAAACAGAGCGCCGTTTTTAATTGCATTACATAAGTTGGGTTATGTAAGCCTGCCTCACAAACATAGGTATTCACAAACTGAAATGAGGAACTGATATTGGGTAGTGTTAATAAAGGGATGACACATCGAGACGGGGAAAGAAAACTGACACAAGGATGGTGAGATTGTCTTTACACACCTCCTCCTGTCATATCGTCCCGAGGGGAGACGCATGCGACAACAGCTTGTGCTGTGAAGGAAAGGTTGTTTACCTTTGCTGTAACCGATATCTCTTTTGAACATGACACAAACAAACAGAAATCACTCGCATATATTCTGAGAAAGATTCAGCAATAAAAGAATAAAGCATTGCATTAAAGCACTGTAATTTCAAATAACCAATTTCAACCTTCAGATATGACAAATATGTTATTCCTGTTATGAAGGGTACTCTAGATAGAATTAGTTCGGTCAAAATGTAATAGATGAATCATCTTCGGTCAAGATGTAACATGAAAATGTGATATATGACATATTGCTATATCAAGAGTGATATTGTCATATCTTAAACCAATCCTTGACACCTTCTCTTCTCTCTGAAATTCAGCGCATTATCATTTCCTTCTTTCTTATAAAATTTGTATGTCTATCTTTTATATTTAGAAATATAATATCAGCATTTATTGACAGCAGTTCATCTTGATATGCATAAATGCATTGAGTTGCTGCAATGTGATTGGCTGATTAGATATTTGCCTTAAAAGTGTCTGTTGAGCGTATTATATTTGTAAATAATATACAGTAGGAATGACATGCTTGTAAATGCTTAACAAATATATGGATTTCTGCAATGATAAGTCATAAAATGTGTCCTGATATTTATCAGAATCAGAATCAGAATGAGCTTTTATTGCCAGGTATGTTTACACATACGAGGAATTTGTTTTCATGACAGAAGCTACCGCAGCGCAAGAGAATGACAATGACAAAACAAAAAACACAGATTATAAAAAGCAGGATTAAAAAGAGCAAGTAAATGAGGAATAACAATATACAAATTGACAATTGTATGTACAGGTATATAACAGTACAGTTTTTGTATGTACAGGTATATTATGTGCAATTGAAATGTAGACTAAGTATGTGTGTTAGATAAATAAGTGTATAAGTGTATAAATAGTGTGTGTACCATAATTATTGTCAAGTGTTCATGAGATGGATTGCTTGGGGGAAGAAACTGTTCTTGTGTCTGGTCGTTCTGGTGCTCAGAGCTCTGTAGTGTCAACCAGACGGTAACAGTTCAAAGAGGGAGTGTGCTGGATATGAGGTGTCCAGAGTGATTTTACCAGCCCTTTTGCTCACTCTGGATAAGTACAGTTATTGGAGAGTGGGAAGGGGTGTACCAATTATTCGCTCAGCAGTCCGGACTACCCTCTGTAGTCTTCTGAGGTCAGATTTGGTAGCTGAGCTGAACCAGACAGTTATTGACGTGCAGAGGACGGATTCAATGATGGCAGAGTAGAACTGTTTCAGCAGCTCCTGTGGTAGGTTAAACTTCCTCAGCTGGCGAAGGACGTACAACCTCTGCTGGGCTTTTTTTACAATGACAGAAACTAGGTCAGGTAACACGTGGGGAAAACAAACTCAAGTCCATGATAACTAATAGGAACAGAACATAAGGTTACAATTTATTCTGATAGTGCACTTTAGACATTTTACTAACTATAAGTAACTTTGCCACTACATGTCAACTAATTCTCATTAATTTGCAGCTACATGTCTACTAGCTCTCAGAGTACACTGTTAGGGTAGGTGTAGGGTTAGTAGAATAAGTTGACATATACTTGCAAAGTTTCTCATAGTCAGTATGTTGTATGCTGTGGATCCATCAAAATAAAGTGTAAGATATTAAGCAGACAGTCTACTAATACTCTAATGACTGATAGTTGACATGCAGTTACAAAGTTACTAACTGTTAGTAGAATGTCTAAAGTGGACAATCAAAATAAGGTGTTACCAATTAAAATGATAAAAAAATGTATAATACCATTAAGCTGCAATCATTTTATGAGAAACCACAACTCTGACCTCAGATCATGATTTAAAGAGAACATTACCTCATCTGATCAGCATCCAAAATACCACCATTTTCTTCTTATTAGGTCCTTGTCATTAATAACTAACTAGCACATTCAGATTGTTACACCATGTGCACTGTTTGTAAATGATGTAATAGTGTAATAACGGTCCCTCAGACTCCCTGCCCTCCTCTGATCCTCTTGCATCATGAGCAAGTCTGTGAGGGTTTGAGAAGACGAGGTGAGCACAGGAATGCTTGACTGAAGGAGCACCATGCTCACGTAACCATCTTCAAGCATGCCTCAGCTGCTCTGGAGGAAGAACAAGCTGTGCTTCACCTGAGGTGGGGGTTTGCAGAGCGAGAACAGCTCATCTATGGGTCTCAACCAATTAACACTTCATCACCATAAAATGAACTTATTCACAGAGTGCATTACAATTGCCTGTGCCCTGAAGATGACAGAAAGAGAACTGAAAGTACTGAAAATAAAAAACTTCAGACAGTCAGTGTTTGGGATCGATAACTCTATTTACTACTAGCTGAACTGCAAAAATAATTTTCGGTCCCTCTTTATATTAGGTGGCCTTAACTACTATGTACTTACATTTAAATTAATCATCTGATACAATGCACCTAAGTGCCGTCTGAAATTGTCTTCTAAAATGAGCTTTTTTCTCAGGCTCCTATGTTTATGTTCAGTTATTTCACGTTAATGGCAATGAAAATAACCTATTCATTGCCATTAAAGTAAATGACTGAACCTACACATAGGAGCCTGATTAAAAAAAGCTCATTTTAGAAGACAATTTCAAACAGCACTCTTAATTTTCCTAATGCAAGAATAATGTGAAAATAAACTAAAGACTGCACTGTAAATACATATGAAGAGTTTATTTGCAAAAACAGATCAAAATCATGTTTTTATTTTATTTTATTTATTTAACCTTTATTTAACCAGGCAAGTTAATTAAGAACAAGTTCTTATTTTCAGTGACAGCCTGGCAGGAGAATTAATATCTCATGAGAAACATACAAACATATATTACAATATATAAAACACATAAAAGAAAAATAATAAAATCACAGTTAAAACATTTACAGGTCGAGGTCAGAGCACTTACTAGTAATTTTTTAAATGCACATACTGGAATATTTGTCTCTAGTTTCAATGTTTCATGTTTTTTATTTTGTTATCATGCTTTTATTGTGCTGTATTTTTTTGTTATTTTTTAACCTAATCAAAATAACCCAACTGCAGTTTAATTGAGATTAATTGGAAAGCACAATGAAACACTTGATTCTTGAAAATGGTCAAAAACAGAGGCCGCCTCGTCATTGCTAAGGTTTTTGGCATCAGCATGACATCAGAGTAAGTTTGGCCACATTCGGACACATTTCTAACCAGCGTGCATCTCGTGGTGAATACAGCTATAGATGTCTGTGACTGGTACGGAGACCTGGAGGGCAAAGCATCCATGATACTGCAGCAAAGGCCAGTCGATTTTCCTTCTGTCAGTTTTCATCGACTCGTGTTGCTGCTGTGAAACTAAGGTTGTTGCACTGGGTGAGGGATGTCATTTCTATCGCTCAATTCGACTGCTAGTATTTCAGCTCACTACTCGGAGCGTTGCTTCTTCTCAGACATTATCTAAGGGTGCGTCTTTGGAGTACAGTTGTCTGATTTGATTCACTTTTGTCAGATTTTATACTGCGGACATGGATCCGACTCCTGGCTCCCTCCTGTTTGAACAGGTTTCAGTTCACAGGTTTTATTCTGGTGCTGTGGTGTAGTGTTCCCATTGCATTAGCTACTGACACAGCCTCTAATGAAGGGCTGTGGCAGAACGCAGCATCTCGTTCCCTACTCAGGGTTATCCTTGGAAAACAAGGCAAAAATATGCATCAAGCAAATTAAAGCAACAAAAATGACCAAAATGGATAGATTTCTTTTATCTTTTATTGTATGACTAATGAAGATAATCAAATTCTACAGGGCCATAACATTTAAGAAAGCAAACCTTTACAAAGACGATTTCCCAGTGTACAGTACAGAATAAATCATACTTTACCTCTGGACTTGTGCACATTGCTGTCTGTGTCTATGACCGTTTATGCACATGTTCATCCTTTGAGTTAGTAGTTACTTCAACTTTTGCAAAGCACAAATGTAGTTTTTTTAATTACAGTGTGTGTTGGATTACTTCAGTACATTGCAAAATCAAAAATTAAATCACTTTTACAATCTGGTATGCATATGAAATGCTATAATCTCCCATAAAACAAATAAAGTAAAATTACAAGTTTTTAATCCATAGCACAGGTCATCAAAAATATATATTAGATGCAACAAAACAATCTAAATATATCTATTATTTGTGGTGTAAATAATATAATACACTAACAGAAAGATTCTTTTCAATCTATGTTTTTTTTTTTATTGCCACATTACCCTGTTTTTAAAATGGATTATTCCAGATCTGAGCCACCCGTCCTTACATGCTTTCAGAATGACAAACAGTCCCACAGCTAAATAGGGTGAACAGTTCGTAAATGACTTTTTACAATATATATTGGAAACGACAGTGAGGAGGAGTGAGAGAGAAGCTAATTAATACGGTTCAGAGCTATCCTTGCATAGCACAAAGCTGACTACATAAATATTAAATATGCCTAAAATGTGCAAAATGCATAACAAGAGGTTGGTACAAATGAAATGTTGCATCTTTAGAACAAGTATCATCATGGAAATCATCATATATCCATCATGGATATATATAGCATCAATGAATTTTACCATATTCACAAGTCTAGCTCCAAAGGAATCCACAACTGTGCATTTGCATACTGTTTCACACACATCCCAGAGTAAACTTTCAGTGTTTGCTCAATCTGGCACAAACTCAGCAAACTCTAGATACCGTCAAAAAGGTCTTTGTGAAGATCAAAGAATAAAATGAAGAGGGGTAACATGACATTTATCTGCATCACATAGTCCAGATAATGCGACAGAAAGTTCCTGATCCAGTGGCATACCCCAAAAACATCCGTTTCAATATTTTGTGTATGTATTCATTATTTCGAAAAAGAAAAAAAAAGTGCATTTTAAACACAAAGTAACAAATCGACAAAACAGAAGAGTACTGCCAACTTATAAAAGCTTCTTATTTCAGGCATTCATAAACATACCAAGAAGAGCAACTCAAATTGATCAGAATGGTGTGCCTTTTATCACTTCCGTCACAAGAAAGCCCTTACTAACCTATATTGCTACATCAAAGTAAGTATGATAATGTCAAAGTTCCTCATTTAAGATAACTTTTTTTTTCTCTTAGTCCAAAAATAGAGAGGAGACTCTTTATAAGTTTGGTTTCTTTTCAATAGGTGCATGAGGAGCAACTGACATGCCACAAACATAAAAAGTTGGCATTGTTATAGCACTACAAGACATATTTATAGGTAGAACAGTGTTTTCACATACATGGCTAATCGCTAGACACGTCTTCTTTTAGTTTTCATTAACGAGCAGTGACAAACATGTCTGTAATGGATATATGTTCACTATGGCATGTGAGACAAAAGGCAGTGTGGCTGATACTTTCTTCAATGATGTTTTTGAAAGGTTGCCCATATCTAATTCAAAGAAACAAGGAGAGCACCTTCTAAGAAAGTACCCTCTTAACTTGCAAATATATACAAGGCACTACTCTTGATTCGCTCTGACTTGTTCACTTTTAAGTGATGCTAGCGAGTAGCAGCAGAGAAGTGATAACCCTAGTGCCATCATTTTTATATCCCGTGTGCGCCCACCACAATTTCTCTTTCAAAAAGCATCTACCAAAATAAATAAAGAGTATTTTAATGCTAAATATAAAATTGCATTCCGACATCAAGACATTCTAAAAAGTATCTACTTTAGTCCCTCCTTAAAAACTCTTTATACTAGTTTTCATTCATATCGGCACACACATAATCATCAAAAGGTAAATCAAAACTATTGTCTAGTGGATCTAGAAAAAAAAAAAAAAAAAAAAAAAAAAAATTCATATACCCGAATTTCATTGATGATCTGCGCAAATCAAAACAATGCACGCTTTCTCGGTCAAGCACTGAATTTGTACCTTGTATTTACATTTAGCAAAGCTCAAAATTAATATTGACATCTCTAAGATTTTATAATATTTACATGAAAACAAAATAAATAGTATGCTTTATGATATACACATTAATATTTTCTCTACTCTTTTTATATCCATGAGTAAATGATTGTCCCCCCCCCCCCCCCGCTGAGACATGTTTTATTGCTGTTAATGGAATCCTAGTAGAATATAAGGTCAAATAACAGAAGATCCAGAACACAGGCTAAAGAGAGAAAACAGAGGAACACAAATCAAGCTGTTAACTGGGTATAGAAAGCTTCACCCATGCAAACTTATTCCATGTACATTGCTAATGTAATGCAAAAACATATTTTATGTTAAAAGAATCTTAAAAGAACAGTTCACCCCATTTTTTTTTAATTTCACCCTCATGTTGTTTTAAACCTGTCTGCTGTTTTTGTCTGTTTTTTCTTTTGAAACACAAAAGTAGACAATTCTTCCGATAATCACATACAATAACACAATCAGTACTTATGTCCAAAAACAAAAAAGACTATGAAAGCGCCATACATTACTGCATACAACATCTATATTTCTATGTGGTAGCTTCAAGTGAGGAACACATCAGAAGACTTGGAATAAAGTCTGTGATTTGCATGAACTACTTTTACTTTTACGCGGCGTGTTGTTGTTGACAGGTCGCTAAACTGCCATTATAACAAAAAGAGCAAAGTGTCTCCTTTTGTGTTCAACAAGAGCATACAGGATTGGAACAACACGAGGGAGAGTATTTAATGAAATAATCTTGTTTTTTTTGGGTTAACTATTCTCTAAGGAAGGGGGTTTTAAACTATAATTCTATGTGCATTTACAGAATAGCATTTTCTCAGGTCTGATATAATGTGTCTGTTTGTTTATATAGTATGAGTTTCCTTACAGTGCAGTGGTTTGTACATAATACAGCCCCTCTCTTTATCATATAGGAAGATACAGTATGTTACATATGTCGACACAAACTTGAAATTGGGAGCGTGACTATCATTGAAACAAACTGGTTCGTTTCACTTTTTTTGTTATTGTTTAGAAACATAAGAAAGAAAAGAAAGAAAGAAAAAAGAAAAACAGAGGGGATAGAATTAGTGTGCTTGCAGGCCGCCCTGTAATTTGGGTTTTTTATTCAAGTAAGTTGCCCAATACACCAAGTTAAAGGTTCCGAAGAGCAGCGGGAAGGCTATTCTGGCGATCCTGTCGATCTTGCTCACGCTGTTGAAGGTCTTCTTGGCCTCGGGGGCTTTGGGTTTTGGCTCTTCCTTGGGCTCGGTTGGCAGAGGGGGGGCACTTTTAGCAATAGTTGCCAAACCAGGGTCTCTGGCAATGTTCGGAGCAAACGTCGTCGCCGTTGCGGCCGTGTAGGTGTTGTTCTTTTTCAGCAATGACTCCTTCTTCTTCTTTTGCTGTAAAGGAGGTCAACAGGAAATATGTCACCGGCTCTTACTATTGCGGGTAATGCTGATACCTAACTATAGCTTCATTGAGATTCTGCTGCATATATTTATTTCCCCCAATTCCCCCTCAAGATCCTCCTGTGGGGTTTTCTAATGTGTTTTTTTTTCAGTTTATTAGTGAAATAAGGTCTGTGGTAAACATAACTTGATGATACTTAGACATTTTGTTGTAAAATGTAAACTGCACTCACAATCTTATGCAGGTGCTTATTACAAACATAAGCTCTTAAAAATAAACTAACTGCTTTAAAAATGAGTGTTTTCAGTGTGGGTGTATCATCGTGTAGAGCAAAAGAGCCAAGTGTTGTTAAATGATATTTACCACAGACCTTATTTGGCTCATAAATTGAAAAAACCCATTATAAAAGCCCATAGGAAAATCTTGAGGGAACCCATGGCAAATTAGTTTTCCAGGTTTTGACGTCAAAGCTGCAGCGCTCTATTATTGTACATTATATTCCAGGTATTCTGAAGTCACACAGTGATTTTATGTGAAGAACGGATAACATTTTTGTCAGTATTTGCTGGAAACGTACTCGGTTACTATCGTAACATCGGTTCCCTGAGATACGGGAACGAGTACTGCGTCTTACTAGACGCATATGGGAAAACTCCTTTTTCGCCGATAACTGAAGCCTTTTTTCAATAACTCAGTGTTATTGCACGGCCATTGGTTCAGTGCTATAAAGACGAACCAATGGCGATGAAGCCCGCCAGAGCCCGCCAGAATGGGCGGGGCATCTGGCTATATAAGCGGCCTTTTCGCCATAGGATCCTCAGGTTTACATCGACTGAAGCGACGACTGAGTCGTACAGCGCCATAGCACGGCAAGGAACGCAGTACTTGTTCCCATATCTCAGTGAACCGAGGTTACGATAGTAACCGAGTACATTCCCTTTTGATACTTCACTCGTACTGCGTCTTACTAGATGCATATGGGGAACCAGTACAACCACGCCGTGCTATGGTAGGGGAACGACTGGATATCTAACTTTCAGTGCCCATGGCAACAAGTAATAGAAGCCCTCGAGGCAGCGGGACAAACTCATTGAGGTCACGCCCGCCCTGGGTAATCATCCCAAGGGTTCACATCCATTTAAGCAGAAAGGACCCATGCCTGCAAGGCAGGGACCTCCAGGTTATAAAACCTAGCAAATGTGAATGGCGAGGCCCAGCCGGCCACCGCACATATTTCTGCGATTGACACTCCGCTAGACCACGCCACGACGAGGCAACGCCTCTTGTGGAGTGTGCTCGTATTCCGATAGGGCAATGCAGGCCCAAGGAAGAGTAAGCTAGCGTAATAGCGTCAACTATCCACCTCTGCTTCGTGCCTCTGCTTCGTGAAAGCCTCTGCTTCGTGACCGGATGCCCTTTGGTGCGGTCACCGAAGCAAACAAAGAGTTGTTCCGATTGCCTAAAAGGGGCTGAACGCTCCAGGTAGATTCTCAGCACCCTGACGGGGCAGAGTAAATTCAACTCCTGGTCCTCGTCTGAGGGAGGAAGCGCAGAGAGCGAAATGACCTGTGCTCTGAACGGAGTGGGGAGCACCTTCGGGACATAACCGTGCCTTGGCTTTAGGATGACCTTAGAGTCATTAGGCCCAAATTCAAGGCAGGTGGGGTTCACGGGGAGCGCCTGCAAATCTCCCATTCGCTTGACCGATGCTAGCGCCAGTAGCAGAGCAGTCTTAGCGACAGGGGTCGAAGGCCGACAGACTGTAGCGGCTCAAAGGGAGGGCCCTTCAGGGCCCTCAGAACAGTAGGCAGATCCCAAGTAGGGACTGTGAGGGGGTGAGGAGGGTTCAGCCACCTGGACCCCTTCAGAAAACGAACAACTAAGTTGTTCCTACCCACCGACTGGCCTGCTATAGAAGCGTGAGAGGCTGCTATAGCTGCTACATAGACCTTGAGCATGGAAGGGGAGTGTTCCTTATCCAACAGCTCTTGCAGAAAGGACAATATCAATGATATGTCACAGGAAAATGAGTCTGTACCACGGGTTGAGCACCAGGCGGAGAAGACAGACCATTTGAGGGTGTAGAGACATCTTGTAGATGGGCTCTAGCCTGAGAGATTGTGTTCTGAATGCTCTCAGGGAGGTCTGTGAGCTCCCATCGAGAGGCCAAAGGTGCAGAGCCCACAGCTCGGGCCGGGGATGCCACATTGTTGGACTGAAGGACCGCCATGGAATGAAGCGCTGAGGCTGCTTGTCCAGCCGAGGTGTAGGCGCGTCCAGAGAGAGCTGAAATCGTCTTACAGGGCTTGGACGATTGGGCGGCCTTCGCCGTCCAACCGATGGCCGTGGGCAGGCAAAGGTGCGTGGCCACCGACTCATCGAGAGGAGGCACCTTCTCGTACCCCTTTTCTTGAGCGCCATCTACGGAGGTGAGGGCGGATGAAGAGGAAGCACGCAGGCGGGCCGAGTAGGGGGTGCGCCACGACCTGGTGAGTTCTTCGTGGACTTCCGGGAAGAACGGCGAGGCTCGTTGATGAGGGGCCTGACTGCGCCCCTGGCTGGAACCATTCATCCAGGCGGCTGCGAGTTGGCTCCTCCGGCGGAGACCACTCCAAACCCAGCTCATCCACAGCCTTGGACAGGACGCGGAACAGTTCGGCATCCATGCCCGGCTTGGGCTCGCTGGGCTCTATAGACGGAAGGAGGGCGGGGTCAATATTCTAGCCCGACAGCTCCTCTGCGTCTGATGCAGTCAAGTGTCACGCTGTCATTCAGGGCCTCGTCTTCACTTCCCCCGAACGAGACCAGGTCGCTCGCAGCCGCAGAGGGACGCTGGTCCGGACGGGAGAAAGAGATGGGGAGAACCTCTCTTGTGGGAGAGAGTGAGGTACGCGGGTCTGAGCCAGCGTAAGCTCACTGATCTCTAGGCTCTTAGATGCTCTGCCCCGCTGCTTTTTCCTCACAGGTTCCTGGGAGGAAGGAAGCGGGAGGGCGCGAGGGGCGGAGTCGCTCTCTGAAAAGAAAGCTATCCGCGAGCACAGAGAGGCAGGACTCATATCCTCACAATGAGGATATTCCGTCCCGGTGAGTGCAGCTTCAGCGTGGGCGCTGCCCAAGCAGGAGGTGCACTGGCTGTGACCGTCAGTGGCGTGCAGGGGAGCCCTGCATAAGCGACAGTAACGGTGCGGCACTTGCAACAACGCCGAGAAATTAGCTCTTTTGAAAATCACCGCTGCCGAGCCATTGGTTCGTCTTTATAGCACTGCATGAACCAATGGCCTTGCAGTAACACTGCGTTATTGAAAAAAGGCTTCAGTTATCGGAGAAAAAGGAGTTTTCCCATATGCGTCTAGTAAGACGCAGTACAAGTGAAGTATCGAAAGGGAACTGTCCCTTCTTTAATTACTTACCCATCACTGCTCGTAACTAGATACAAATGTTTATTAAGACAAACTCTGAGAAAGTCTAAAGTAGTTTTGAAGGCTTAATTTCAAGGTTACCTTAACATACCATATCAGAAATACGAAAAAAAAACAGATAGATAGGTAGATGGATTCATTTCTTCATAAAATGTCCTACAAATGAATAAAAGACTATATACAGATAACATATCTTTAATGCTATAATGATATTATAGATTATATTTTAATGAAAACAACTACTGTGCATGATCTTCTCAAATGTATGCAGCTTTCACCAGTGGATGTCGCTAACATAATTATTAATTATTAGAAGAAAATGTCTCAATCATTATGAGATACTAAGTCATTATGAGAAATTTTATCATTATGTGAAAACTTCCAATTATTTACAAGATACTAAATTATGATATACTTCTTTGTTATATATATATATTTAAAAATATATTATTACATTAACTTACAATTGTGAGAAATCTTATATGAGATACTGAGTCAAAATTATGGTAAAGTTTCTCATTATTACTATATAGTAAGTCATTACAATTCATAGTCATTATGATTAGATGTTAGATCATAATAATATATAATTCATAATAATTGTCTCTAAATTTCACAACATTTAATTGTAATTATGAGAAAGTTTCTCATTGTTATGAAATACAAAGTCATAATTATGCAAAAGTTCCCTATTATTATGATAAACTGTATTAAGTTATTTTATAATATATTTTCCTAATATAATATTGTAAATAATAATAATAATAATAAACACAATACACTTTCAGTGTATGGAAAACTGTAACTTCAAAATATCATGATCATTTTTATGAACAAATCCTTTATTGATCTATGACTAAAACATTATTTTTTTTTCTCTTTTATTTGAAAACTGAAATGGCTTTACCTTTTCGGGCACCACACTTTTCCCATCCCAGGCGTAACCCCTCTTGGTGAAGTAGTTTACAGTGGCAAACTCAATGAGAGCCGAGAAGACAAAGGCGTAGCAAACGGCGATGAACCAGTCCATGGCTGTGGCATAGGCCACCTTGGGCAGAGAGTTTCTCGCGCTGATACTCAGGGTGGTCATGGTAAGGACAGTGGTCACTCCTGCAGTGGACAAAGCATAAGAAAAGTGCTTGGATTAAACAACTATATGTCAGGTTTAATCAATCTGCCAGAAAACAAAATAGTGTTTAATAGTGTTGGGCCCCTTTTGTCTTCAGAACTGCCTCATGGTATAGATTCAACAAGGTAACAGAAACATTCCTCAGAGATTTGGGTTCATATTTATATGCAACCCAGGCTCATTGGAAATACGTGCCTCTAAATACATTTCTGCAGCACCGTTATTACGTTCCTCACTGCACATTTCGCTGCAGTTTCAAAGTGAAACGTCCAGTGAGTGGCAGGTTCAATACGTGATCCTGGCACTTTTTGATGTTGATATATGCACGTATTGCTGTGTTTGGATTACTTTGCTTCAGGTACGTATTGTGTCAGTTCATAATTCAAGTATCCAATGAGTGTTGCTAAAAGTTAATGCTCTATCGTGTTGGAAATATCCCCTACACAAAACCCAACCCTAAACCTACCCGATAGTGTTAACAAATGCAATGGTATAAAAATGGGTTTGTTGATGCAACCGTGTTATTTTATCTTCCTTATGTGGATTTGAGCTGTTTTGTTGAACCGTAGTTTCACGGGATTCGTACCGGAGCTCTTCATCTCTCAAGTGCAACGCTGTATCGCGTGAGCTACCGAGCAAACCTACTGAGTTAGAAAACTCATGCATATGAAGCTGTATATGTGACTGCAACGTTCAAAAGTATCAGTTTTCAAATCTTGCAGCATGTTAAAATTGTTTTGAATTCATAACATAATATTCCTCATGTAATTATGCGAAAATTAGGCTTTACTAATCAAAACTGTGGACCTGCAAATCATTCTTTGTGTGAAAAGGAATAAAAGTTGTTGGAGTTTTACTGCCTCTATTGTTCATTTCAACTGGAAACGGCAGCGATTCGTGTGTATAGGTATGTTTTTTGAGTTTCGCAGAAATGTAGGTAGAGGCACGTTTTTTCAATGAGCCTATGTTGTTTATATGACAGCATCACGCAGTTGCTGCAGATTTGTCGGCTGCACGTCCATGATGTGAATCTCACGTTCCTCCACGTCCCAAAGGTGCTCTACTGGACTGAGATCAGCCTGAACTGTTGATACAAGCCAGGACGGATCCATGCTTTCATGTTGTTCACGCCAAATTCTGACCCTAACGCAGAAATAGAGTCTCATCAAAGCAGGCAACCTTTTTCCGTATTGCGGCCTCTGGCAACAAGTAATTTTCTCCCACAGAACTGCAATTCACTGGATATTTTCTTTTTTTGGACATTCTCTGTAAACCCTAGAAGTGGTTGTGCATTCACAATCACTTAAATCACATTTTTCCTCCATTCTGATGCTCGGTTTCAACTTCAGCAGATCATCTTGACCATGTTTACTTGCCTAAATGCATTGAGTTGCTGCCATGTGATTGGCTGATTAGATATCTGAATTAATATCTCCTGATATTTAAGAATATTTAAGGTGTGCACTGTCTAAAATGGATATTAGTATGAAAGAACAATGTTTCAAGTAGCTACTGTATATCTGTTTTAGTCCTTAATCTATCCATATGTTGAAAATAATGTAATTTATGTAGCTGACAGCACATATCTACATTTAAAAATCATCCAAAGCTAAAATTACTGTAAATGTTGTATTAGAATGCTATATTAATTCAACAATGACTTCTTTGCACGAGGATGTCCTTCAGATGAACACTAGCCTATATTAAAATGCAAATGTTGATTTTAGTGAATCTTACCTCATCAATAAGAGCCTTCCAAAAGAATAACTGAAATTAAATATATGCTTCTATTAGAGCAGTGGCCTCCACAGCCACCCGATTTCTATCCTCAGTATCTTTCTGAGTGTTCATTTCTGCTGCTCCATAGATGTTCTAATAATTCATTAGCATACTCTGTCACCAATTCAATTCAGAGATAATTTATGCCGACCTACTTGAAGTACAAAGAACTGCTGAGAGCTTTTTCTGTTTTGTGACCATGTTTCCTCACAGAGAGCTCCTGTGATGAGGCAAGATCTGCAGTAGACAATGTACTCGGTTCTCTAGACAGTGTTTCTATAAATTTTAGAACACATTTTCAATGTGACGGCTCTGAAACATTCGTTAGTATGAATTATGTGTCCTGTTGAATGTAATTAAACTGAAATTGTAGTGCATATTTTATTATAGGCCCAATACGTGCCTGAACCTTCATCCTGAAGTCAGACTGATCCTTTTGGCAAACACTGATTCTCATCAAATCATTAACAATGTTTATTATCTATTCTTAAGCTACAAAAGTAATACCAGAGAAAAGTAACCTCAAATTGCTGTTTGCTTTCACGTGACAAACATGTCAATAAGGTATCTTTGGTACTATTCACAATAAAAATAGCTAAATATTTAGGGCAGATTTATGCAAAAGTGTCCATATGAAACATGCTGTAAAGATACACCCAATGGTAAAGCTCTAATTAATTTAGAAACAATGGTTATTAAAAATTTCCACTCCTCTTGTTTAAATACTGAACATTTGTTCAGATGATCCGTATCTTTTCACAACATTTTCTTTGACACGCACAACAGGATAGGAATCAAATTAAGGGACAATGAATAATGATATTGCAACAAAAATGAAATTAACTCTCAAAGGTGTTCAGTAATGTTGTTATGGAAAGAAAGCCTGTGGAGACTATAAATGATGGAGAAAAAAAGAAGAGCTAATTTTCTTTTTGGCAAGCATTTAATATAGCAATAAACTGTCGATAAAATGATTATTATTTTTTTGATCCACAAAGGGGGAGACAGGGGAGTGTTCGAGAAACACGTCTGAAATAATAATTTTTGATTTCTGTTTGGTGATGCTAATGAAAAACGATTCTAGACGATTCTATGTTTTTTTTTTTATTTATTAATATACATATATGTATATGTATTAATATACATATATATATATATATATATATATATATATATATATAAAAACAACAAAAAAAACATCTAGAATCTTCTCCAAGTTTTTTTTTTTTTCATTAACATTTTACATTTATGGGATATATATTTATTTATGGGATTTCAATAAAATAATTAATTCTGTGAGTGTCTTATGTACTAGTCAACACTTTCACATCCTAGGCAAGGCCTAATTTCCATATTACTCTCAGAATTACATGGTGAACTTGTACTTTATCTGTGGTGTTGAAGACTACTTCTTAAAAGGGCTTTTTCAGCAGCTTTGTTTTGGTGTAATTTGAGTTCCGGCTGTCTTGAGTTATTTAGCCAGTTATCTTTCTCTCTTATGTCTCAACAATGTTATCCTGGTCTTGAGACCTTTCCAGCAGCAATAAGAACCTTCTCTCTGGTTTAATTTGCTTCAAACCCCCAGGTCTCCAGAGTAATACCTTCAGCACATTATGTTCAGCCTTGTGCTGCTGCTTCTGTGATATACAGGTAGTTCCTCCTATGGACCCATAATACTGGTCATCATTTTCCTTTAACATCATATTCTTGTGACATTACTGACTTCTTCACACCCACATAAACCACACTATCGGCATTATGCCTTGTTATATATCAAGTTATGGAACTGTAGGGCCTTTTATCAGTGTGTTGTGCTCTCATAGAGATTTACACCATTGTCTCTTAAAGGGATAACGTTGACAGCTGTGGTCATCATTTACTCTTATTAGAAAGAAAAGGATCTTCTTGGACATTCTTCTACATAACTTTTGTGTTCTATTCAAAAAGAAAGTGATACCTAAGGTTTAGCAAATGTTGATGGAACTGTACCCTGAAAAAAAATAGTAAAAAAAAAAAAAAACTGCCCATCTTTCAGCGCCAATTCGTGAGGACAACATTTTATTTAACTTAGAGTTTTTAAAAGGTTTTGTTTAATCTGACTTCCAAAACTGCAGAAAGATTACTGTTTATTAGGGATACATGAAATTGGATTTTTGCTGATCATTTCCGAAACAAAACCAAGTCTCTCCTGTGCAGAGATTACACATAGAGATAAACAATTATTACAAATAATAGTCACCCGCACCATCACTTCTCAGATATCTTTTCTTCAGGAAAACAGTTTATCTGCCCATGCTATCTTCAGAGTTTTATTGTGTTTCAGCAACTCACTTTAAGTGGAGTTTATGTTCCTTTAAAGTGGAACACAATGCTGTTTCTTTCTGAGAATGGAGAAAGCTTGGCCCGTCACAATGGTTCTGTCTATTTACATTCATTTTGTAATTTGAGGAGTTTGGCAGTGTGCAAACGATGCTCTTCCGAGTCTTCAGGATGCACGGACCGATTTGTTGCTTCCGGCTATCAAAATTTGGCTCGTGAAGTCAATTGCTCCATGGCTGATTCTGCTCTGTCTGCTCTGTGGTGGTTTGTACATGATACTGGGATTTGCATTTGGGGACGAAGTACACCAGTTTCAGTTCTTCCATTAGGCTTGGCCTTATCACCTTGTGTCTTCACAAAGTACATGGACACTGCACTGCTCATATGTGTTTCTAATTACCTCGAGGACTAGCTGATTTTAGCACAGTCTGAGAATTAGGAGTATTTGGAGAGTTTTGAAAATTTTTGAATAATGTTCTCAATCACCTACAGAGGCCGGGTCTAAGAATATATCTTCAGAAGAGTGTTTTGTATTCTTGGGGTGGAACTGAACTCATGAACGATGCAGGAGTGATTAGCAGGGTTTCCATCCAAAGTTGCGAGTTTAACTTATGCGCAAAATTGAAATATCGCATGTAACATTTGCGAATAAGCACTGTTTCCATCCAACGAGTCAAAGAGAACAAAATCGTCACTTTCTGGTAAACTGGCACTATATATCACTAAGAAAAGTAGGAGAAGCCGCTGAATATAATAATTTTCATATTTAATAAATTACTTGCGCCTCAGAGTGAGCAGACAAAACATTCATCATTGCTTTCGGAGGTGGATGTCTGCTGTTTGGGAACGCAGTCATGTAACAGTTCTGGGAGGCAATTATACAGAAATACTTTGATGACAGACTTTGCTCGAGCATTTCAGAACGACCAAAACATTTCAGATGCTGTGGAACGAGATTGGTCTGCTGGTTAGTCAGGTTTTGCCATCCCAAAGCCACATGACTTTTTTGATGCGCATGGAGGAATGTACTTGGCAAATGCGTTTCCATCTCCCATTATTCACATTAACCCTTTTTTGCACAAGTCAAAAACCACCTCAAGCGACTGTAAAAACTTTTTTGCGAATTAAGGGATTTTTATTGGAAATTTGGAGTTTCCATCACTCGTTTCTGATGCGGTATTTCAATATGCGCATTATAACAGGGTGATGGAAACATAGCTACTGTCTACTGACTGAATCCAGTCATTTTGCCTATGTTTGAATTGATTCAGAGCAAAGCAAGATATTCCTGTAAGTCTGTATGGAGGCTTATGGGTCTCATAGCAGTGGTGATACCGATGGACCTACCTAATATGAGACTGTTTCAGTGGTGGGTCGAAAGTTGAGGTGTTGGTCCCTGTTGGCATTTTCAACACTCAAACAGATGACACTGTTACCTCAGAAACAACTCCAGTTTTTGACTTTGGGTGTTGCTTTGAGTAGAATCTGTCACAGAAGATGATTATGACAGATGCCTAAGGTCGCCCAGCCTGCAGAGTTTAATGATCTCGCGTGTCACATAAACTGCTTTGAGATGATGTTGGACTTTCAAGCTTTGAGCTATTTCCTATCAGACATTCGAGACTGTCATGTTGTCGTCAGGACGGACAAAGTGTCAGTAGTCTCACATATAAACCGTCAAGGGAAAATGCATTCACGCCCTATGTGGAGGATAGCGTGGCCCATTCTTCTTTGGGTGCAGAACAAGTTTCTGTCACTAAGCAAGATGCATTTCCCAGGTTGGGGAACAGGTTGAGGCCTGGAGAATGGAGGTGCATCATCAGATGTTCAGCAAGGCAGAGGTGGATCACTTTGCTTCAAGCATCTTCTGCTGGTGGGGCTCTCTGATTAGTTCTGGTCTTTCATCAGAAATGACAAAGACCATTCTGAATGCAAGAGCCCCCTCTATTAGGAGGCTTTAAGCAGCAGCTATTTGTGTCATAGTGCAAAGAGCACAATCTGGATCCAGATCACTGCCATGTTTTGTGGTGTGGCCCTAGTTACACTTAAGGGGGGGGGGGGCTAATGCTATTTCATACATTCTGTGTTATTTACACTGTTTAAGAGTTGGATTTTCTATGCTTAACATGGCCAAAGTAAAAAAAACGGTTTGGACGTGTGACAGAGTATTTCTGTGCCAAATACACTCCTTCTGGGTTCGTATAAGTTTCTGAAAGTTTCTTTTGAGCATGGCTCTTCATGACGTCATGAAGGAGGAATTCCTTGTTTGGGCATTTCTCCCGGAAGAGAAAACACATCGACCAGAGCGAGAGAAAGAGCAGCCCATCAACATCATCGGTAGCGCTGCACAGGACTTAATCGAGAAGAATGTCTCCACAGAAGTGTGGTTTTGGTTGTAAGGGAAAGATAACCTTGTTTAGCTTCCCAAAGAAGCCAGCGTTATGTGAACAGTAGATGCAGTTTGTTTTTCCGGGGCAGCAATGGAGTTTTGCAAGTGTGTTTACTTGTTCCCATCATTTACTGTGACGAATGTTTTATAAACAAGGCCCAGTGCGATGCTGGATTTGCACATAGTTTGATACTGAAAGATGGATTGGTCCCAGCGATAAAAGATCCCAGTCATGATTCGAAACCGCAGACGGTAAGTGAAACTGCATCAAATTTCTGTTTTGTTGGCAATCGGCTCTCAAGTGCTCGTGACTCTTTAGCTTGAGCTCGGCTGTTTTCGGAGAGAATCGTAAAGCTGTATCTTTCTTTTATAAATCTGATAAAACTAAAGACTCGTATGAAGAATGCAACACTACTCTATAGTTACTCAAGATTAACATGAGATTGGGTGAAACTGTGTGTGTTATGTCCCCTTTAAGGTGGATGTCCAGAGTTGCTACTAAACATGCACCAACTGATGGTGTTGCTTTGGGGAGGGAAACACTTGTTCCTTGGTTCATGTAAGACGAGATGACTGAGTCCTTTCCAATATGCTTGTGTTCCATCACAGGACTAGAAGGTTTAATAGGGCCTCCATCTGAACTGCTGGAGTCAGGTTTGGAGAGAATTTTGACTCTTATGAAGGTTTGGTTTTTGGCCTTGGTCTAGAGCAGTGTTTCTCAACTGGTGGGTCGTGACCCAAAAGTGGGTCGCCAAACCGTTATGAGTGGGTCACAGAGTGTGCAGCCAAAGAAACGACATCAACAACAAAAAACGTAATTCTAAATGTTTTTTCTGATGCGAGACTATTATTTTAAAACACGGGCATGAAAGCTGTTGACACGTCTGTCAGATGCACTGACGTAAAGAGTGCCTGAGAAAAACTCGCAGTCCCGATTCAGTATCTGCGGTCAGATGAGATGTTGACAGGTTTAATGTCAGCGCCATTATTCTATCGTTATTTTTGTAACTTATGAAATAAAAAGTCTCTCACCTCAGAAAAACGAATTATCCTGTCACTTTGTGTCATTTTGCATATGTTTAAATGACTGTGGTGGCTCATACCAACATAACTGTATTAACAAAAACTAGTTTGGGACTGCTATTTATTAGCCTTATCTATAGGCTATTTATTCAGTATTAGTCATATTCTTAACAGTCTTTTAACTTAGTTTTTGTGAAATAAATTTGCTTTGTTTTTGTTTTTTAACAAATTAACAATATATATATATATATATATATATATATATATGTGTGTGTGTGTGTGTGTATATAAAAAAGTGGGTCGCGGCTTGATGACCATGGGAAAACGTGGGTCCCAAGTCCAAACCAGTTGAGAACCACTGGTCTAGAGGGTTTCTATAGTGTCAGCTACTGACACAGCTTCTCGTTCTCCACTCAGGGAACCAGGGTTACATGTTTGTTTTGATAGATTGAAGAGTTGTTGAGATAGAGCCTCTCATCCAAGTTTGGCTCGACATAGTGAACAGACATTAATATGAAAATTGTGTGCACTCATTTCTGTGTGGCTTGGTCCAGTGATCAACTAAACCAATTTTGAGAAAGCGAAAAAAATACAAATGGAATACATTACATTTTAAAACGGTGACTCCAATAATGGGCTAATGTAAGATATTGAATGTGATCAATGTGAGAAGATTAATCAGGTGAACTAAAAATTTTGTTTCTAAAACAAAGGGTTTTAACCAGCATGCAATTTGTGAAGGGTGGGTGTTAAAACGGGTGGTAACCCCCCCCCTTGAAAATAAAAACCACAGTGAAACTATATGAAACCTGTTTGGCTGATGATACACGGGGCAACTTTTTGAGCAATGTTGAGGTGAGGCACAGGGCCCACGACCAATTTATCCAGATAGAAATTTGTTACCCATTCTCAGTGGGAAAGTGCCCAAGCAACATTGCTCAAAAAAAGTTGCCCTGTGTATCATCAGCCTTAGGCTATTTCTCTCAGCTGTTAAAGTAACATTTATAGAATAATTATGAATTCTAGAGTAATTGTATTGTTTGATTTTGAAAAAAATTGACAACGCACTCTTTTTTTTTTCCCCAAGAAGATATAAAATCACATCCTTGGCCCCTTAGTCATGTTTCAATCAGGGTGCATTTGTGAAATACAAGTTCACAGAATTGAGAATATGAATATAGTTTTGCAAGGCTACAGTCAAGCTACCCAGCAAGAACTAAGGCACAGACAGCTCTCAGATGCATCTTTTAACGTTTGTCTGAGATGCAAACACTTGGGAATCCAAAGTGCCCAGTCAGGACACTTAATTCAAGGGTAACCCGACAAGCTGACAGAAAAAACAAAATCTCTCCTCTCTGATATGTGTTACATAATACATTACACAGACACACAGAATCCTCCTGGCACAGTTTAAAACTTCGAATACTGTTGTGCTCACTGTCAAATTAAGGATTTATGATTTTGCAGTTTGCATGCTTCTCCTGTAAAGCACTAACAATCAATGCATGCAGCATTTTAATAAAGTACTGAAGAAAACTTGAGGATTAAACTAAGCTGTAACTGAAAACGG
Source organism: Aspiorhynchus laticeps (assembly GCA_023376895.1). Taxonomy (NCBI): domain Eukaryota; kingdom Metazoa; phylum Chordata; class Actinopteri; order Cypriniformes; family Cyprinidae; genus Aspiorhynchus; species Aspiorhynchus laticeps. Next base: position 3,664,063 of record CM041811.1, read on the forward strand.
ATGACTTTTTAAGACCAAATAAGAAACGGAATAATGTCGATGTTTGCTAAATTTGAGCAAGATCCCCGAATCCTCTTCTGTTCCAAAACCTGCCGACCTAGATATCGTGCAAAGGATTTTCGGGATGTGCCTGAATCAGAATAACTTAATCTGAAAGGCATGGATGATGACTTCTAAACAAATAACGAAATCATATATGAATATGCTGTATATGAAGTCACTCCTTGTGCTTGCTGGATAGCAGGTGAGGCAGTGGACAGCACAATATTTTTGAAATATCAACGCAATAGTGAATGTGTAAAATGAACGAGTGTAAACTCTATGAGTGCAAATGAGCAAAAAGCCTTGTTCTGAAGTGTGTGAATTTGTCATGGCAACCAGAAACATTTCACACTGATTTCCTTCAAGGGCTGTGCTGAAATGTTGTCTAGAAGCATAGAGATATGCAAGTACAATCCTCATTTGTTAAGGTGTACATATTAGGACATCCTCAGTGTCAAATCATGCAGTTGTACAGTACAGCAGCTGTCATCAAATCTGTTTAAACTGGCAGATCACTCGACCACTGAACAAGTCTGGAGAAAACGTGTTTTGTGTAACATGTATGCATTAAATTATGAGTAAATGAGGGTTTGGGGCTTGTCTGTTTGTTGGACATGGGTTCAAGTTATTCAAAAAGTGGTGGGGACATGTCTATCCCACACACAAATTACCTTTTGCAAATATTTTATAATAAAAAAATACATTTATGAATTATTACATAATTTTGCTATTGCTGCAGATTCAGACCCACATACAGATAGTGGCTTTGCTTCACACCCTTAACAATTATGCTTGAGATTCCAGCTTATCCTTTGGGTCACACCTTAGTTTGGGGACCAATTCTCACTATTAACTATTAACTACAACGTTTGCCTCAACAGACTGCTAATTTGCTGCTTATTAATAGTTAGTAAGGTCGTTTAGGGATCTAAAATATGCTCGAGCAGAATAAGACATTAATATGTGCTTTTTAAGTACTAATAAACAGCAAATATGCTAGTAATATGCATGCTAATAAGCAAGTTAATAGTGAGAATTGGTGCCTAAACTAAAGTGTTACCGTACTTTGCATAATTACAAAGATATGTTTTGGCCAGATTCTAAGGCAGCATCACATGCTTTCTTTGCTAAGAATGCAAACTCAGAATTCACTGTAATGAGTTAAATGATATTGGATGAGCATTTATATGTATATTTACATCTATTTTTATGCTCACTAGAGTATTGTGTCTTTGCTACATGCTAAGATCAAACTCTCTGGTCTTGTGTGTACAGTATATGTCTCACGAGGAACCCTGTTTGTGTGGTGCATGGAGTTGCTGCCTAGGTAGATTATTCCAGATCAATCATTTATGAGATTGCATTTCAGTTAGGATGCTGCTTTAGAAAGCAGACACCATGACAGTACAACAGCTCGCTCGATTTGAAGATGTTGGGAAAGGGCTGCTGCAGAGTGACGCTAACAGCTCATTGATTGCTTAACTCAAAGATCAATTAGGACACTCACCAAACACAGTTCTGGCGGGGACAGATTCCCTGTTCAGCCAGAAGGACACCTGGGACAGGATCACGGTCATGATGCACGGCAAATATGTCTGGATGACAAAGTAACCGATCTTCCTTTTGAGGTGGAAATGTGTTTTCATGACAACATACTCTCCTGGAAGTGCAAGAGAAAGAGATTTTTTTAAGATACATTAATTAATGGTTATATTAGGACAGTCAATTAAACATGTTAATTTACCATGGTTCATTATAAAGAAATGAACACAAAATGAATGCAATTAATCATGCTCTCTAACCCGACAGCAGCGGCACAGAATGAGAGAGTGTTTTTCTAAAACTACTTTCTGTCTATGCAATAATTACTCAACTTCTACAACAGTATCGGTGAAGTATCTTCATTTAGGGACTTTTCTCTGCAAATACTGATATGCAAGATTAACTATAATAAATCTGAACAGATATCGTGTAGTTATATCATTTACTATTTCTTTACTCTAACGTATGCAATACTGTTTATACGGTATGCAAATATGATTATGGCAGATCATGCATTATTCATTAATCACTGCACTGCACGTTTTTTGTTTCATGCTTTCCCGTGGATTGCCCATATTCACGTGTATGGAAAAAAATCATGGAGTTTATGCGCTTTATGTCTGATGCTGCTATTCTGCACCTGCATTTCCCACATGGGAACAAATCACCATATAGTGCTCGTATGCTTCATATGTGTTTTCATCTGGAAGATGTGATTTAGAGCATGTGCAAAACGCTACAAAATCATTCCTAGTTGATGTTAGAGCAATTCAGGAGATGCTCATGATTTAGAATGCATATGAATCTGATGTTTATCAGGGGGCGTATTACAGAAAGTTTCTTATCTTAGGTCTTAACTTAAGATATGATGTGTTAAATTAGGATTTTTTGCAAATTCGTATTACAGAAGCAAATCTTAACTTAATTTGAGATTCTTATCCTATCTTACAAAATCGTATCTTATCTCTAGTTAGGAAATCTTAAATGGCATTATCAAGTTCAACAATCCACTCTCAGGTCTGTTACCAAGCAACCAACACTGTGTGAGCTGCTGATGAGGTAAACAAAAGCTACTTCACTTTGAAAATCGCCTTTTGCAACAAAATAATTTAAGGCATTAGTCCCTTGCACTAGAACCAGTAATGCTCCGTGATGCTTTTGTTGGTCTCTGTAATGCTGGTTGCAGTTCCTGTGCTAACTGTAATATGTTGCGCAACAGTCTGTAATTACTTATAAGTGTTTTATCATCAAAATGTAACGCATCTTCAGGGTCCTCCAAGAGTCATTCTACCATTAAACATCTTCGTTCTTCATTTTCAATTATTAATAAATGTAATGCCATTGTTGGACAGTGCAATTGTAAGCAGTTTTTCCGTTAGCTTTCAAATAATTTGGAAGTTAGGACAGCTGTGGGGTTGTCCTAAAGGTAAGACAGTTTTTAGTATTTTTTGTCAAGTTAGGAGGTTTCTGTAATACCTCCTTCCTATCTGTAGTTAAGATAGGATAACGCACTTAGGAAATGCTGTTCTGTGTGCTCCTAACTGAAATTACCATGCTTACCAAACAAATAAGATGAGATTTTAAAGTTAGGATTTTTCTGTAATACGCCCCCAGATGGTTTATATGCAAAAATGGTGCTTAAAATAGAACATGCTCTATGATGCTCTTTTTCACATATCAGTATTGTGCTTATTGAAAAGCAAAGTAGAATTTGTGTTGTAGTCTAAATTAGCTTTTGGTAAACTGCATTTAAAAAAAATAATTAAAAAGCCTGAAACCTGAAACCACAAGTGAAATTAAGTAAAAAAAAAAAAAAAAAAAAATAAAATATTTAATACAAAAATCTTTTATCACAAATTATATTAACATCCTAATAATTTGAGTGAATAGTACACTACCATAATGTTTTTTTTCTGACACAAAGAAGGTTCAAACTATTGAACCTATTCAACCTATTCAAACTAAAAATATTGTCATTGAAAGAGTTTACTGACTGATAATGACAAGGTATTTATTGTTTAACAACTAAATCCACCAAATCATATTACTGAAACAGGAGGTAGTCCAAAGAACAAAGTCACCCACTTCGGACCCTTTTGTAACAGTACCTGTATCAGTTGGCCAATAAAAGAGGGAGCAGAATAATTTGCACATCCACAAGGGAAATTATAAAATCTGGAGCATGCTACTTTGGCTAAACTTACTAAAACATCAAATCAAGTAATATGAACATCCAGTCATATGAACATTCCCTTGTCATTTGAGATGTAACACTGAGACTGCATAATTAAAATGTTGGGAATGCATATGTAACTGTCTGTAAATTATTTATTTGCCAAACAACTGCAATTTTCTGCAAATCTGAGCCAGTTCCAGAGGGATTCAGATGAGTGGATCCACATCAGCATTGGCATCTGCGCTCTCTTGTTATGAATTGTCATTATTGTTCTGCGTTCTCATTGGTTTGTTGCATGTTGGTGATTTCACGTGTAATCAGGAAATCAATCCATAAATTGCTCGCCCATGCACAAAAATGTCATGTATATTGTCATGTTTCCTCAAGCAAAGAATTTTTTGAAAGTTCACTGAAAACTCCTTTTACAAGTATAATGGCGTCATATTACTACTTATTCAATAGTTACTAATTAAAGGGAAATTTATTTGATGATTTTTATTGTTCAAATTGTTTTATATATATATATTAGGGGTTGAACGACTTCTTATTCTTTAAAGTTGACTTTTATGTGATGAAAGTTGAGTCGAAGTCGACTAGTCGCTGATGACGTCATTAATGAACAAATAAGTCTGGAGCTGTGACAAACACCTTGTGCACGTCTGTGGCATATGACACAGCTCTGCCCACATGGCTGTTGCTCCTATAATAGCTTATTTTTATCAGTTATTTCGTCTTTGGGTCATTATATTTCTCACAGATTTCTGCTCGTTCTAAACCAGACACAGATAAGTAGCACAGTAAAGATTACATTCATATGAATGCATTAGAGAGCGATTGCGTGTGTGAATGAATTTTACCTGGCAGCGTCTCTCTACTAGTAGTGAAGCTGTGGGATTTAGTTATTAAGACATGCTTGAACTTTTCAGTTTCTAAGCTATTTTATTGAGAAATCACAGAACAGTGTTGACAGTACATTTCCGCGCTGAATGATTCTGTGCACATGCGATCTGCGCGTGATGTACGAGCAACTATCTGTAGCCTATGTGTGTGCGTTACACTATGTGTGTGTGTTACACTATGTGTGTGCGTTACACTATGTGTGTGCGTTACAGTGCAGCAGCGCATTAGATTAGAACGTGATTAACTTACCTGTACAATAAACTGTTTAAAACGTGCATTCTCCCGTTCAATTTCGAGCATCCAGTAATATAATCACACATATCTTGTGAAGAGCTTTCAGAGTATGCATTTATTTGTCATTTTAACTGTTTGGAAACGGAGCATATGGAAGACCTTCACAAGTTTCTTATCCCTTGCGCCCTCTATAGGACCAGCGACTAGTCGACGTCATGCTTAAAGCGTCGCGGCAGAGCATTAAAGTCGACTAGTCGATTAGTCGGTGCAACCCCTAATATATATATATACTAGCTTGATCTATTCTTTTTCTATTCTATCTGTTTTCTTTTTATTTATTATAAACAAAAAAACAACAAACAAACAAACAAGCAAACAAAAAACCCTTGCTACATGTACTGTGTTAAGCTAACTGAGACTTGTTATAGCACTTGCATATTATTGCTCTTTTGTTGGTTTTGATTGCTTCCATTGTCCTCATTTGTAAGTCGCTTTGGATAAAAGTGTCTGCTAAATGACTAAATGTAAATTTAATATTTATAATATTTATATATATATAGCAGAATAATACTTTGCACATCCACAAGGGAAATGATAAAATCTGGAGCATGCTACTTTGGCTAAACGGTAACACTTTAGAATAGGGAACACTTATTCACTATTAAATACAACTTTTCCCTCAATAAATTCCTAATTTGCTGCTTATTAGTAGTCAGTAAGGTAGTTGTTAAGTTTAGGTATTGGGTAGGATTAGGGATGTAGAATAAGGTCATGTAGAATAAGGCATTAATATGTGCTTAATTACTACTAATAAATTGCTAATATTCTAGCAATAAGCAACTAGTTAAGAGACCCTAAAATAAAGTGTTACCGGCTAAACTTACTAAAACATAACCATAGACTTCATATGTAAACATCAGAGGGTGTAACCACGCACCAGTGCTGGACTGCACCACACCCGAGTCGACCGACTGTCCCATCAGGTCATACTGGTTGAGCCGAGAGCCGTCGTCAGCCACGACCACAGACTGCGCCGCCCCTCGCGTCCACACATACACCACTTCAGCCCTCGTGTAGGCATCTGACGCAAACAAACAACACACACAATCAAGCGTCTGCAGTCAAGAAGTCACTTGTCAGGCGTATACTGCAGCGGATTCTCAAGCACAGCGGAGACGCTGAAATATTTAGAGCCTTGTGGCTGAGAGTCACAAGCTTGTTTTTTATTCATGTGTCTTCCCCCCTCATTCTTCCTCCAGCGCAGACGCATCTGCTCTTTCATGCGCGGATTAGTTGGGTCGGGGTAGAGCTGGCTAAATCCGTTCGGCTGGCTGCGTGGACGCGGATGTGTGATGTGTTGTGTCAGAGATGATCTCTACGCTCTGAGAGAGTCCCCATCTGCTCACACTACTCAGAGTAATATGTGAACTTTTAACAGAAGCGTGTAAAATGACGCAGTACTTACAGCTGCCGAATTTGAGAGGGCATGCATGGGCATCCATTGGGAAGTCCTCCAAATGCATCGGACATTCAGCTCTGACTGTAAGCCTGAGACAGAGAGAGAGAAAGCGGGATACAATATTATAGTCTTGACAGTTAATTAAACCCCCCCCCCCACTGATACATTTGGACAGTATGAGGATACATGTAAGTATGTACTATTTGTATACAATTGTTATTAAGCGGTGTAAAGCAATGCATTAATATGGAAATCCACTGATGTGCTGTTGCTGCTTGCACATTCTGAAATTAAATATGTAACCATACATTTTACCATATGTGATCCTGGATCACAAAACCAGTCATATGGCCAGTTTTCAGAAATTCCTGAATAAATAAGCTTTCCATTGATGTATGGTTTGTTATGATAGGACAATATTTGGCTGAGATACAACTATTTGAAAATCTGGAATCTGAGGGTGCAAAAAAATCTAAATATTGAGAAAATCGCCTTTAAAGTCCAAATGAAGTTCTTAGCAATGCATATTACTAATCAAAAATTAAGTTTTCATATACAGTGATAAAATATTCTGGTCAGACCCTTTCAGGCCTAGTATTTTTAAGCAGATTGTCAAAAGGGGTCCCTAATCCCTACCATTTCACCTAAACAGTGTATACATCCTACACTGACACCTAACTGTAAAGTTTTACAAAAGTTTTAGTATTAATAGTAATTATCTTTAATCTTTAATATAAATATATATTTACTTATTAAGCATACTTTTAAAAACAATTAAAAGCTCAACCATCGCTTTGAGAGAAATGTATCAAAATTTAGTGAGATGACTGCTTTAACAAAGCAAAAACACCTGCCAATGGTTTATAAAAATTACAATAGAGAATAATATATTATTATTATTATAGAAAAATAATCTCTTTTCAGGGCTGGCATGTTTTAGTGCAAACAAATGTTTTAAAAGTATTTGGTGTTCTTTGATAAACGCCGAAGTGAATGCAATACTGAATATCTGTTTGAAAACATTTAAATACTGTTGTGACTGTCCTTTCTTGTCCATCACAAGCAGATGCCAGAAACAGAAGTAACCATGGTTACCACAGTATTCCTTCTGTTCCATAAGCGCCACCTACTGTCAGAGAGTGAACTTGCATTTTTATTCAGCCCGTCTACTGATTTTGTTCAGACCACATTTTCACACAGCAAACATGCAGTTCTGTAAAATGCAACTGTTCAGTGAAAATTAAGCTAATGTGCTTACTTACAAACAATTCAGAAAATAAGGTATCCAGAATTATTAACATATTTTGAAGTGCCCACGATAACACAGTGCACCGTTGTTTCATGGACACGGCATCTTCAAAGCACTCGTGAATGCAGAATTAAACCAATAACAACATCTTTTTCCTCTTCTATGCACCATGACTGACACAAACAAACTTCATCAAAGCTATTATTACCACATATTACTGTCTGAACCCCGGCATGGAGGCCATATTTACACAGGATTTACTACTGCTCAGTTCTCCTCACACACTGACAGCATGATACATCAGTAAATGTCACCCCCTACGGTACGTTCCTCCCATTTTTTATTTTGTTGACACAAATATGAACTTCCATCATAATCTACTAATTAAGCAGACTAATGGATGCTTTATAACATATGTTGTCCTGATGTTTGTATTAGTCCCCTGAGAGGCAGAGGTCTGTGTTATTTATGACACAGCCAAATATAAAATTAGGTTACACTTTATTTTGATAGTCCACTTTAGACATTTTACTAACTATGAGTAACTTTGCCACTACATGTCAACTAATTCTCATTAATTTGCATCTACATGTCTACTAACTCTCAGTAGGGTGGGTTTAGGGTTAGCAGAATAAGTTGACATATACTTGCTAAATTTCTCATAGTCAGTATGTTGTATGTTGTGGACCCATCAAAATAAAGTGTTAGAAGATATTAAGCAGACTAATACTAATACTCTAATGACTGCTAGTTGACATGTTGTTACAAAGTTACTTACTGTTAGTAGAATGTCTAAAGTGGACTATCAAAATAAAGTGTTACCTAAAATTACACTAGCAATGCAAAATATACATTTATAGATGAATACTCTTATTTTTTTATATATATATTGAATATATTCATGGCCGTGGGCACTAGGGGTGCTGAGGGTGCTGCAGACCCCCCGCCGCAGGGCTGGGTCTGAGATTTTCCTTGTGCCCCTCGATCATCCCCAATATATTTGATTTTGTGATAGTTTTGTGACTAATTATATAATAAACTGACCAGAAATATGCGGCTGTTTCTTTCTTGCGCGCAACATCCCTGCATCAGTGACATGTGAAGTGTTGACGCGATTAATTTTAGATTCTGACTTGTAAAAACCACTTACGTATTTTTCCTTTTTATGAGCCGTCTTCCGAAGCTTCTTCGCTTCTCAAGACAGCCACCGACAATCACATAAACACAGCTCTTTAATTGCGCTCTAGTCTCTGGTCAAACGTGCTCAAACCACAGTAGCCTAATGTAATCTATTAACTACGCACATCATAACGTTTTAAGCAAATAGCCTACCATATTATGTCATCAAATATTTTAATAGGACTGAATCAAACAACGAACAAATTATACAGCGAGCCAAGAACATTACATTATCAAATTCAGTCTAACGTGAGTCTTTTTTAGAGCACTCTAAGCTCCAGTTAGGCTATAAGTGAAGCTGTCTGCAGTGTAGTCCTATGATTAATTAATCTCTTATTAAGCCTATATCACATGTACATTTGCACTTTGTTGTTTCTGATGAGAGAATTCGCCAAAGGGCACTGACCAAAACTTCGGCATATCAACGATGTTAATATTTAGTAAAATCCCCTTAAATAATAGAAATATTAAAGAAATTATTGAACTAAAATCACAAAAGCACAAATATATATTGGTTCGCATATTCATTCATTTGTATGTAAATCTATAAGTGGCCCCGCCCTGCAACATCAAGCCCCCCCCCCTCCCAGACAAAATATGTTCCCGCGGCTATGAATATATTTCGAGAGAGATGAAGACCCAGATCACTTCAGATCAAACACCAGCATTAAAAGGAAATGACATGCAAAGGTGATCAGATGCACCATCTGTTCTTGCTAAGCAGAGGAATATAAGCAGCAGCTTCACCTCATGGTGTAAAGCAGGGTTCCTTCCTCTGTGATCCGCAGCAGTTTGTTAGGCATGGTCATGTTATGAGCGACTGACTTCTTTCCGTTGTGGAAAAACGTGTCGGGGGTCCAGATTTTGCTGGCCATGAGATTGTTGAGACGGAGCACTGCCATGGGACCCTTGAACTTCAGCCTCTCGTCCTTCCAGCTCTGCCTGAAGAACACATCGATGGTGTACTCCTGCAAGAACATCGTTTTATCATCATCCCATGCATGGAGAAAGACTAAAAATTACTATCAAATTCAGTTTAAATTTAAGTGTCGTTTTAGCTTGTTTACTACAAATGTGTTACAGTATATTTAATACTTGTGATACAATTATAGGTCATAGTTACCAAATAGCTCCAAATAGAACAAAATAAGCTCCTTTTTCATTCCTCCTCAAATGCTTTGAGGATTGTACAACGTAGTTGAGACTTGTAGTTATCGAGTAGCTTTTGTGCAGTGATTTCAGTAAAACTGCAGTCGTTAAGGGGAGTCATGAGCTTTCTGAAGCATTGGTGGCCATAATTAGCGGCATGAATCATTCTACCAACTACTGATCGTCATAGCTGCAAGCTTTTTTTCATTTTCGCATGATCATCCATTATGACACAGATACAGCCGGGTGTTCTAGGTAGAGTCGCATAACCGAGTGAATCAGATGTAAAGCATAAAAGAGATCTAACATAACTACAGCATTTCTAACTGGCTTTACTGGCTTGATTTACAGACATGCTTGG
>CM041811.1:3679353-3786853 GCA_023376895.1 Aspiorhynchus laticeps
ACTTGCAGACTTGAGCAGTATGCTCTCAATTTTTGTTGCCATCAAATTCTAAATGGTTTTTATTTTTGTTCCATATTGAATAATGCAAAATAGAGGCATTTTCACAAGTGGTCTCTCACACCTTTGGACCTCACTGGATTGTGGCTCGAAATACAACAAGAATAAAAATAAAACGAGAAGACTTCCACCCTCCCCCATCTGTGCAGAGAGATGCACACAGACCCCATGAGCGACACGGAAAAGGGGTCATGAGAGGAAAACGCAGTCTCATATATTACGCATGCATGCCAGTGTAACACTCACAGCACACCGGTAACGTCAGCCTGACCCGAAATAACACCTCCACTCTTATCTCTCATAAATGCACAAAAATTCAGAGTTCAAGGCATTTTTATTTAGTAATAATCAACTCAAATATATATTTTGGCAGATTTATGGTGAATGAGGAACCATACAGACATGAATAACACACTGCAGAATCCATGTGCTTATGAGCAGCATACAGATCCCCTTTAAACATTGTACAGCAACCCCATCTACAGGTCATCTGAACAGCAACAGTGTTGAATGCATGCTGTCCAGAGTCTGCTCTCATAGCACAGCTTACAAATGACACCCTGTATGGCATTTTTAAAGTATTGTTATAAAATATTCATGGGAATGTCAACATCACTGTGACGGTCACCTGTCTAAATGTATAAAATATATCTAAAGAATTGAAACCGTTGCATGGCATTTGTAATCACTTTACAATTATTATTTCACAACCATAATTTAATATGCATCATTAAAACATGTTTTTTTTCATGAACATCTTTAAAACTAATCATTTAAAGGTAAATCTGCAGCATAATTCTATGCTAGCAGCACACATGAATCCAAGCTGCATAATCTCATTAGTTAATATTACATTTCAAATATTAAATTAAAATTAAAGACCTATTTCAAGCCAAATTTTACCAGAGGAATATTTATGCTTTGGTTACAAACCTTTGCATTTGTCCTTATATTTGAAATAGCTCTTGGCTGTATTTTCAGAAATATCTTACTACATGTTTTTGTATAAAGAAACTAATTCAGTGATGTTGCTTATGGATTACAGACATACGCAGTTTTTTTTTTCTTACTTCACAATGTATGTCAGCAAAATTCACCTATAAATGAATAGCACTCCACGAAGCAGTATAGCAGTAAACGACTGCAGAACGAGAACCTTAATGAAAGCTTCATTAGCATGACATCCTCTTTGAAGTCTGAGGTTCTGATCTTGGTCTAAGTTAACATTGTAGCTTTAGATCAAAGACCTACATTTAGATCAAAGTCCTTACATATTAAACTGAACATTACTGTAACTACAGAATACAGAGAATGTGTTAATCATTCCAAGATGTGAGTGAAATATGCATCAACCTCAAGTGCGTAAACATACCTTTTTCCAGCCAGAACACTGGTCACCAGTAAACAGGCCCAAATCCAAAGCCAAGCTGCTCCTCTTCCACCCCTCATCATTCTCCAAAGGATGAATCCCCACTAAAGAAGAGAAAATACATTCATTCAGAGAAACCTTACTGAAGCGGAGGAATTGCAGAAAGAAGCGAGGTATGTGGATGTCAATACTCATACCATAGCATTGTGATTATAGGGAGCATATGCATTAATATGCCTTGATTTTCATTTGTAATATAATAAAAAGGCTCAAAAGAAGTAGGTCTTTAGAGTCCGCTCACACACAACTACCCCCACAGTCACCAATAAATGTCTGTCTATATGGGATACCTGTAATTTTATATTTGTTATGTGATTTGTTGATCCGCAATAGTGAGACACTGCATACAATGCATTTAATCATCTAAACACAAATCCTATGAAAGCACAGCACCCTATGCCAGTTTAACAAGTGCTGAATAAAAATATTCATATTTCCCCTTTTTAACCTTTGAGATATAATTCAAAGCCTGAGCATATTTACTGGAGGAATACCGTGCTTTGATGTGGTCCTGACCCATTTATAGCTTACATATAGTGTAGATTAATACTACAGCAATTATATACATGAGCAGAATTAAGAGTAAACAAATATCACAGCTTTGCGTGACACAATACGACAGTTTATTGTCGACGACGTATGCCACAAGACCCACTATGCAAATCCTTAATGTTTAATCGCACTTACCCATTTTAGAATATTAATAACTGCTCATATACATATAGGAATGTGCATCAGAGTTCTATACATATAAAAACACAGGGAGCGCATCTTTCATTCCGCTGGCACTACGCATTAACGCAAATCATTACACACACAATCGGCGCGTTAATTCTGCATTAACATCATACAAAATGATTTACAGTTCTATGTAAAAACCTTGATCATTCGCCGAGGATCTCTCCGTGATGCCCACATTCAGATCGCACGAGATATATTTGGGCAAAATTCCCCGACTTCCCAGGGATTACAATGCTTACACAATCCCTACCGTTCACACACTTTTGAGTTCTGTAGCAAGAGTGCATCATCAAAAGCACGTTTTAAGGTATCTCTGAATTAGTATTGGGCGTGCGCCTCGGGGTTGCTCCTAAACATGCATGTGTAGTAATTCAATTGGAGTAATTAAGCAAACAGTGCGCACATCGCCAAGTTCACAGCAATCATGCGTACCACACACATCATGCAGAGATGAAAGTACCTCATAATCCATTTTAGATTTCCAGGAATACGGCACTACCTTTATGCAGTTGTGATCCCTCAACCCCCGTTTTACATTATCCAAGACACAAGCATCAAGTCTAAGTCATGCACTTACATTAAATCGATTGCACCTTATCGTCAAACTTTTGCACACGTCTTTTCTGTCTGGATGCTCTGAGATGATGCTCTGAGATGTGAGCTGTGCTGAATCTGAGCTCGAGGCTGCTGCTGCTGCTGCTGATGATGATGCTGCCGAGCGCGCGCAGCTCTCGCGCACTCTTCATCGAAACTCTTCCCAGTTTACAGCAAATTAGTCATCTACCAAACCCAAATCCACAAGAATAAAGCTTTACTACAGCAGCACACCGGTGCTATGTCGCTGAAACGAGATCGCTTAGGTGCATGGCGATTGTGTTAGCTACAGAATGGAAGGTGGTACCAATCTCACATCGAAAGACCAAACCGTCCCATTTTTATATGCAGCACAATTTCACTTGCGCTGCTGTCGAATTAATCTCTTTCAGTGGTTGGGAAATCAAATCCGCTTACATTTTTTTTTTTACCCGGATCTCGCCTCATTCGTGCTCTCTTGCGTTGCGGTGGAACAATAAACACACGGCGCATCGTCTCCATCACAATTAACATGCTATTAATTATTACAGCAACGTTGTTGAGCGATGCCACGTTAAAGGCATGCCAGGCATGCATGCAACAATATGCATGCCAATCCGCAGTGCATGCACACGCACGTAACCCAAATAAAGTAGAATGCATGCATCTCTCACCGAAAAATCCCGATGGCTCGAATCTTTCCCAAAATCAGCTTGAAGGAGTCTCTACAAACCCTCGTCTCACCGACTCACCCACCGCCTGAAATATCGCACAGATATGTTTTGTAATCAAACGCTTAAGGAAGATCCGCAGTCCTTACAGCGCATCTGCAGAGGAGCTTTTCTGATCATTTGCGTAGTGAGGACACAAACTAAAAGCCGGAAGGTGTTTTAAACGTTACATTAACGAGGAAAATAGCGCAGCTTAATAGAGGCCACGTCGAGAGCATCGATCTCCGCCTGCTGGGTGTTAGAGAGCGATGCTGGGGCGATCTGAAACATTAGGACAGCTTTCATACAAACTCCACGGCGTCTTGACGTTTATGTGCCCGTGTGCATGCTTAACAAGAGATGACGACGAGTAGCCTAGTAGTTCCGCTTTAACCTGATGCAATGCGAGCAACAGCTGCAACACAAATACTTGCAGTTCTTAAGTTTTAAAGAGCACGTTAGTATGCAATGTCTTGGTCTCTTAAATGCACCGTGTTCCCTTCTTGGAACTACCTGAGCAAAGAAAGTCGGATCTGGCGTATCACGTTTCGCACGTGACTGTGCAGACGGCGTCATGTGCATCAGGAAAGTATTGTTTTATTATTTGCACAGCGTACCCTTCATCTAATCAGCAACTCATAAATGATTCACATTTATAGGGTGACATTCATTCTAATGCATGGTTCGTAAGCTATAACTTTACCCGTTTCGCTTCAGCACCACGGACAGCCACGAGACTGCAGACAGCTTTTAAAAAGGTTTCTTACAGCAAACACGTGCACTGGAGGGTTGTGAACAGGTGTGGTCTTCTTGAAGACACAGACCCCCGCATACGATGAAACCTTTGCATGATTAAGCATTATATTAGACATAACACAACATGTTGTTTACAAAATACAAACATACATACATAAATAAAATGACCAATCATAGTTGCATGCATTTCATGCATTAAAGGTTAAACCTCTAAAATGTATTTCACAGATATGGTAATAAGCATAAAGCAAGCAAAATACGTGGACAGAACTGTCCTGCTATTCTGTTAACATATTGAAATAAATGTATAGCCTACATTGAATGCACAACATATAAAAGTTTCTCATTCTCTGTTTATTGCACTACATTTTAGTAAAGTTGGACCATAATTATCTCACTTCTCAATTTTTTTTAACAAAGAAACAAAGCATGATGAATTGCAAAATGGTGGTCATGAGACTTTTACAAATGTATGCCATTTCTTGTAATGTTCATAAAATGTAGTCACATCCTTGCTCCAAAACTGTTTTTGACTTTTTGCAACTATTTGTACTCAATATTGCTCAAGAATAACCTTTGTTTGGATATGCATATGTATAAGATATAAACGAATGTTTTCATTCTTTGTATTCACCATTCTTGAGTTAGAAAAATCATTGTACTTGATCTTTGACTGACTGTGTTACACTCTTCTTCGTGTACTTGGTCTTAACAGTTACACTGTCAAAGCCAATGCTTTGAAACACTTCTAATTAAAGTCTCACATATGCAAAGCAATGCACGCGTTCTAATGCATTCTGTTCTAATGCATGCATGTACATTTTGTGCATCTAATCAAAATCAACACTTTTCTGCATATTGTAACACATCCTTCCTACTAGCACCGGCAACCTTTGTCCTTTGACACAAAGAAGGCTGGCAAATGCTTTGTGTGCAGTATGCCAAGAAAATACTCCAACTGTCTTCATCTTTTGATAGTGTGCCTTGGTGATGCTAACTGTTAGCTGTCAGGCTGTGCATCTACGGGGGAGCAGACAGTGAGCAGTTTATGTAACAGTGATTACAAGCTCGGGATTCAGTAAACCACTGCACACATTAATACTTCTCAGGCCATCTGTTTTGCCTCTTGCTTTCTTTCCTTAACATTTAGTATTCTTTAGCATGCATGAAAGAGTTTTAAGTGTTTGTGTAAACAGGTAAACTTCACAACTGACTTTATAGCAGAAAGTAAACTTTCTCAGAGATATATGAACAAAAGTCTCAAGATGTTTCAGCTTGTTCAAGAGAAAAGTAAATTCCAGATTCCCAATTCTGAGTTATGAGAGTGTCGCAAGCATTGGCCTGAGGTTATGACAGAAACTGTCAGCCCACGCTTGAAATAGGCAGAGAAGGACGCATCTCAGATTCTTCACGCCTGTAAATGAAACGCTGGAAGAGGTGACATAATCAACACCTATGCGCTTCAACCGTTCAAGACTGCCAGATCTGTCACTACGCGAGAGACACGCTGTTAATCACATGACGTCTAGGAAAGCGTCAACAGGTGCTCATAAGATTTGCCTGCTGAACCAGGTGTGAATGTCATCAGTCAGGACACAAACACATGGAATTCATTCAGAGATGAGACCGAGAAAGATGAGAAAATATAGAATCTGTCTTTGCTGCATCACTCTATGAATATTTCAAACCTTCTAAACAAGAGATATAGACAATGAAATTAAACTGAAAGGCTGACAGCTTCTATATGATACAGTCAAACCAAAAATTATTCAGACACCAGAAGTCATTTTTGATATTTTTTTACTAGTGGGTGCAGGACACTATAGTTCATTTATGTAAGTGAGGATAGCAAAATAAAGTAAACTGTGACATATTATACCCAAAAATTCTTCATACAGTGGACTACCAGTAAAAGTGATAAAAATTTGGGACCAAAAATTATTCAGCTTAAGTGATTTTTCTTTAATTGCTAATGCGACCTTTTCACACCACAGACTGAACAAAATGAAGCATTGCTTGGTAATTGGTTGAGCTAAATTGGTATTATCTAATTGTGTTCTTAAATTCAACAGCTATTCAACTGAATTCATCACATACCTTTCTATCAAAGTTATCTGACATTATCAAGATTCATTTGTTCTGACACAGTTTAACTCTGAGTTCTTGTCATATTTTATTACCATTTTCTAAACTATAGCGAATAAACTGTGATAATGTGAGAAATGTTGAAGGTGTCTAAATATAATTTGATTTGACTGGACATATTTACATTTAGTCCTTTAGCAGATACTTTTATCCAAAGTGACTTACAAATGAGGGCAATAGAAGCAATCAAAACCAACAAAAGAGCAATAAAATGCAAGTGCTATAACAAGTCTGCGTTAGTGTATATTATACAATATATGTATACACACACACACACACACACACATACACAGAAAACAAGTAGATAGAATAGTAAAGGAATATAGAAAGCTTGTGTTAGAGTTTTTTTTAAAGAAAAACAAGCAGTTAGAAAATGAATAGAGAGTGCAAGTGATAGAGGGTCAAGTGTTAAAAACAAAACAAAACAAAAAAAACTACAAAAAAGAAAACAAATAGATCAAATAGAATTAGAATAGAGAGTGTTAGAGGGTCAAATAAAGATGGAAGAGATGTGTTTTTAGCCGTTTCTTGAAGATGGCTAAGGACTCAGCAATTTGGCAAATATTAAAAATGACAAAAAAATATAAAAATATTTGGCAATGAAAGTGATTCTGTAACTGTGATGAAACCGTATAAACATTATTATGAGTATTATCTAAAGAAATGGTGCAAAATGTGAGGAGTGTGAGTGCTGAAATGTTTTGCGATCTCTACTGCAGAGATAATGCTGGTGTGGAGCTCTCCGTGGTTCTGAACGCTGAGCACCGGATACGCTGTCCCCGACCGTATGACTGTCGCTTTCTGTTGGTTCAGGGGATGACAGGGTCTACAGCGAGCTGTCACACTGGAGTGGCTCATCTCAGCATGGGCCTGTCTCATCAACCTCCAGCGGCTCGGAGAGTACCTCTAGACACGCCATTGCACTGCAGAGCCAAGATTGTTCTAGAGACAGACAATTTGCGAGCTATTTCAGTCTAGTCTGAGGGCCGGCCACTGTCAGGTCAGGCTTAACGACAGCTATCATGCAGTAAATAATGTCATAATATGGTAAGGAGGTATCATGAAGAGAGTCATATGATAAGGGAGTCTTCAAAAAATAGAATGAGGGGCTTGTTCACCACAGGTAGAAAACAACTTGTTGACCACAGTTAGATAACAATAGCGTGACGTATGGAATTTGTTGACCACAGTTAAAAAGCAACAACGTGACATGTAAAATATAATTGTGGAATGGTATATAACCAGAGCAGTAAGACCCGAGAGATTCGGATGTGTATAGC
Source organism: Aspiorhynchus laticeps (assembly GCA_023376895.1). Classification (NCBI taxonomy): domain Eukaryota; kingdom Metazoa; phylum Chordata; class Actinopteri; order Cypriniformes; family Cyprinidae; genus Aspiorhynchus; species Aspiorhynchus laticeps. Next base: position 3,687,045 of record CM041811.1, read on the forward strand.
TGGTCATCTCGACTCTATTGTGTGCCAATAAAGTCTAATCTTGACACCTGCTTTGAGAGACTTCTTTAACAAGAGAGAAACTGCGCAAGCCACAACAGTAACAAAGAAGAAAACATTCGTTGTCATGTCCTTTCATAAATTAGGATTTTAACAATGTATATTTGCATGAAATCGAAACCTAGTGGGCTGCCTCCATTGGCACTATCCTTACTTTGCAGGATTGCCTTCTCGGCAAAGAATTGCAACCAGCTCAAAAATACATTTTAAATGATGGACAACGTGAGAGTGTTGTGCTGTGTATTCTATGTTTATTGCAGTATTGTGTGTGTAGCTCACCAACATGTCAGTGTTTTCTAATAGTGCTTGGTAGGGATGTTTTTTTTGTGCCCCCGATCTGATCCAAGTTGTTGAATATTGACTCTCTGCCGATACCGAGTCCCGTTCCGATACTTGTATTTTTCTTGTTCTATTTTTCTGACTTTCGAGTCACTTTTTGGTAACACTTTATTTCGATAGTCCACTTTAGACATTCTACTAACAGTAAGTAACTTTGTAACTACATGTCAACTAGCAGTCATTAGAGTATTAGTAGACTGTCTGCTTAATATCTTCTAACACTTTATTTTGATGGATCCACAACATACAACATACTGACTAAGAGAAATTTTGCAAGTATATGTCAACTTATTCTACTAACCCTAAACCTACCCTAACAGTCTACTCTGAGAGTTAGTAGACATGTACCTGCAAATTAAGGAGAATTAGTTGACATGTAGTTACAAAGTTACTTATAGTTAGTAGAATGTCTAAAGTGGACTATCGAAATAAAGTGTAACCCATTTTTTTTTTACTAAAGTGCACATCCAATACGTTAAACACGGAAGATCCAACATCTGTGAGGGACTAAAACAGACCTCATTCATTCTCGCGCGTCACACATACGCATTTGAGCATCTTCTTTTCCTTTTAATGGAGGTTGCTGAAAGGTATAAACTGCCAGCTACTGCACGACACTGGCATGACAGCTAACGTAAAATAAGGATCGGGCTTAGGATAGACGATACCAATCATAAAAAAAAAAAAAAAAGCTTAAACGGCCCCGATCCCCATCCTTGAGATTGGCTCGTACTTAGACTTGGATGTCGGAAATGCTAAAGTGAAAGTGTGAAAGTGACATGACATGTGGCCAAGTATGGTGACCCATACTCGGAATTCGTGCTCTGCAATTAACCCATCCAAAGAGCACACACACAGCAGTGAACACACACACACCGTGAACACACTCCCGGAGCAGTGGGCAGTCATTTATGCTGCGGCGCCCAGGGAGCAGTTGGGGGTTCGGTGCCTTGCTCAAGGGCACCTCAGTCGTGGTATTGAGGGTGGAGAGTGCACACACACAGTGTGCACTTATCCAATTAGTGCACATTCACAAGTACATGCACTCCCCCCACCTACAATACCTGCCGGCCCGAGACTCGAACCCGCGACCTTTGGGTTACGAGTCCGACTCTCTAACCATTAGGCCATGACTGCCCTAAGCTCCCAGTAGGACCTTTTAACGCCAATGCCCCCTCAAATTGGAGTCCCGACTCGGATACTCAGAGGAACTGCAACAAACCTTACTTCAGAATCCAAGATGGCTGCTCAATGCATCAACCAAATGTGTCGCACTCGTCCTGACAAGTGAAGACACAACATTTAAATCGCCCCCTGGTGGATAGCTGCGGTATAGCTTATAAACTCTGCCCTCTCCATGTAAACGAATGGGACATGAAACTTAAAAATCAAATTACACATTTCAAACATGTACATGTACATGATACTTAGACATTATTTGTGCAAAATACTGCTTTATAACGTGTTTTTTTTAATTAACTGGTAATGCTTACAATGAAGGCATCTGTTTTGGCTTTCCAATTTGTGTACTAGAACATGGTAAACTCAGGTGTGACGTAATTTCCAAATCTGACATCCTACTTCCGATGTAAATGGAATGCAACAATATGGAATTACCCATTGGTCAAATATTGCATGCGGCTTGCTGCTTGTGTTGCTACCTATGTGAGGTGTTCAAAATCAAATCACTTATTATATTCCATGTCAGGTAGCAAAAAAAGCTCATAGAGACTCACTCCTGTCTTTGACTGATGTCAACAATAGACGCTACATGTCTTTCTCATTGCTGATACTGCTGGACTCTCTGAATTTAGCTCCTGCATTGTATCTCCATCGTTGTGTCTCCTTCGTTGTATTCCTTGTGTGCTCCACCTCAGTAGTTCAGATGCTGACAAATCTGCAAGGACATTGCAATCACCCTCAAGTTAAGTCATCATTGAGTTATTGAACTGTCTCTTACCTGTTTGTCTCCTTTCTGCAGATGAACTCCCTGCACTTTTGTTCACTATCATCTTGCGCTTGCGATGGGTTTTTCATGGCTGTTTTTAATATTAAAGTAAAATTGGTTGAATTCAAAGAAGTTCTCAAATGATTTTCACTTTGTGCTAATTGGATAGGATGAACGTGCGCAATAAATAACCTCTCATGATAGACAGACATTGGCCTCCCACCTGGCTGCTTGTCGTCATGCTCGTATCGGTCAACATCAAGCTCGACTGGCCTTTTCTTTGAACTGTGACCATTTGGCTAGATGCCACCATGCCTTTTTTGCCATACTGTGTCTGTGTTGGAGCCACTGGCCGTGCATGTTCTACCCTTTATCTCTTTCTTGCTCCCACCTCTTTTATCACCTCTTTCCACTCTTTTCTTTAAAGTGAAAGCACTTGACATTGCTCATCCCAAAAATAACCAGTTCAACATGGGAACATAGAATAATCGCATTTTCTTCTGGCGAAGCTGCTCCTTTTCTCATGTTCTCGTTGTGTTTCCTCCACACTTAAATGGCAAAGGGTGAAATGCCCCCTAGTGTGCATTAAGTACCAGCCTGTCAGAGATTAGAGCTCGGCTCAGTTTGGTGCAAGCTATGGTCAGAACCGTTTACATAGCTGGTCGGTTTTAACATTAAATTGTTTTGACTCTATAAAAGAGTCACGGGTTAGAGCAATATATTTAAAGCTACACTTGAGCTTGTTTAATTGACTGGATATTTATGTCACGAGTCATTTTTAGATGCATAATACTGATTTATAAATACGAAGAGATGCCATTGGTAAAGGTAATAAAAAATACAAAATAGCATTAATATAAGAACAACACAATGGAGGAAAGGAAAAGAAATCTTCCTGCTTTCAAGTGGAAAAGATGCTTTAAAGACAGTAATTACTACCCTCTCACACAAGAACTGTAATCACGTTTAAGCCTCCTCTGCCACGATGGTAAATCTTCAGAGTGAGGAAACTGATGAAGGTCAAGGGTTTAGGGGGTTAGACAAAGGCTCATTCAGACTGCGTTACTTGTAAGGAGTCCAAAGTCATCATCCAAAGAGACTGTTAGAGTGTTAGAGCATAATTTCCTAAACCTATAATCAGTAATTGACCAAACTCTGCAGTAGGATGATAGCGTCGTAAGCTCTTTTCACAAGTATATAATAGGGCCTGAAACTATTAAAACATTGTAGAAGTAGTTCACCCAAAAAATAACATTTTCTGAAAATGTGCTCACCCTCAGGCAATCCAAGATTAAGATGAGTTTGTTTCTTCATCAGATTTGGAGAATGTATATTGCATCAGTGTCTCAGTAATGGATGCTCTGCAGTGAATGGGTGCCGTCAGAATGAGAGTCCAAACAGCTGATAAAAACATCACAATAATCCACAAGTAATCCACACCACTCCAGTCCATCAGTTAACATCTGGAGAAGACAAAAGCTGTGTTTGTAAGAAACATTAAGCATTCATTATTAAGACATTTTAAACTTCAAACCATTGCTTCAGGCCAAAATACAAGTCTAAAATACAAGCCAAAACAGCTCTAAACAAATATGTGGGTGTATTTTGATGTGAGAGGAAAACAGGAGATGGACTTTCTCACTGGAGGAAGCGTTATAGATGATCAACTCCAGAAGTGACAAAAACTGCCTTAATGATGGATTTGTTTCTCACAAACATGCAGCTTTTTACTTCACAAGACATTAATTGATGGATTGGAGCGTATTCCCACAAATTAAAGAAACCATTTGTTTTGTTCAGTTCTTCTTTTAACAGCTTAATGGTTGGATATGAAGAATACAGTCAACTCTTCAATTTGTGTAAAAACTGAGAAGATGGAATGAGAATATTTAATTATTCGTCCTATTATGGTGTATAACATTTGTTACTTCTTGGGTGTCACAAATATAAGGAATGTTTTAAAAAAAATTACACTATTTTTGTACTATAGTAAGTTTCTTCTGCCAATCGACAATCACCCCCAGGATTATTTATCTAGGTCATTAGCATCATCAGCATTATAGCAAACGACTGGAGGCTGTGTCAAGACACGGAATTTGCATAATAAGCATTCCACATTCCATGATGCATGCAATAATGCTTGAATTAATTAAACAAGAGCAATACACTAATAAACATTTGACCATGCCTCATTTTCCCTGTGGCTGTACTCGCAGGTTCATGGAAAGATAACAGCTGCTGACAGGCGCTAGAAGTTTTACAGAAAGTTAGCTCGAGCAGATGGAACCAGCTCGGCACCACTGTGTTTCCATGGTAATGTGAAGTTAACCTTATTTCCGTGTAGCATTTCTCATTTCCTTCGCAACACAGACACATCACACTCGCACTCACACACTTGAGCTAAATGTGTCCTTGTGTCACACTTACACAAATAACCCAAGGGTATTTGCATCTACATTAGCATAGCTTCTGTCCAGCATACTCAAGGTGCCTTCAATCATCGCTCAGAAATATGCACGCATTTGCGTAGAGGGGGAAATAAGTAACATCAGAGGCAGGGGCTCCCTTTGATCTATGGCTAGTCCTAGATAGATGAATATTGTAATGCTCCTTCAGATTATAACAGCAAAGTGTTTGTTATCAGTGTTAAATCTAAAACCATTTGGCATAGTCAAAAAGTGCTATTCTTTATTGTGTCCATTTCATCCATCACTTTAGACAGATATAAGGAGATAAGATAATTGAGATATGCAATCGCTTACATCAAAGATGTGTCAAGGTTTGTGTCAAGGAATTCAAGGTATTTTGGTTGTCTTCCGCTGTGGATTTTTTTCAATTTAAGGCATATTACCCAAAGCGTCTAATTTTACTTTTTTTTTTTACTTAAAAAAAGTCCATTAATCTAAAAATATTAAATCTAAAAAACATGTGTCCACAAATGCCTCATTAACAAACAGACACACTTTGATATTCAACATGATACAATGCCACAGATCACTTTGACTGACTAAATCTTACAAAAGCTGATAATCAGAAGATATTACAAAATAGCCATTCATCAAATGTGTTGAGATGAAAGGCACTTAAATCATTAACATTAATCCACTAGTGTACATAAATTAACTTCAATTCTAAAGTTAAAGGTTCATCAAAAACAAAACAAAAAAGAAAACTTGTAGAATTAAAGGGATAATTCACCCAAAACGTACAGTAGTCATTGACTATGAAATACTATGGAAGTCAGTGGTAACTGTTTGGTTACCACATTCTTCAAAATATCTTCTTTTATGTTCAGCAGAAGAAAGAAATTCATACAGATTTGGAACAACTTGAAGGTGAGTAAATGTTGACAGAGTTATCATTTTTGGGTGAACTGTCCCTTTAAAGTGCAAAACCACTACAAAAGTATAAGTATAATGTTAAGTTCTTTAAGTATGATGCACAAGTTGGTTAGTTTAACAGCACTGGCTGTTCAGACCAATGTCTGATAAAGGTCACATTTTAAAACTTTTGAAAATGTATTTGGCTTCAGTAGAATGCATTTGCCTAATGCATAAAAACAGATCTAAATATTATTATATTAGTTATTATGCCAACCAACCTCAAAATCATTTTTACCCGGGGAGTTAATTTTAGTTTTGAAATAAAACAATTAAAAGTAAATATTTTCAATTGTCTTGAATGAACAGAATTTGTAAATATCTTGAATAAGAGGATTTGGGAAATGATATTTAAATGAATCCTTGATCAAAACTGCAAATATTCAGTTGCATTTCTGACTTTAAAGAGTCTCTTTCAGGTCCTACACATTCAAGAGTAATTCAAGGCCTCCTGCCAATTCAATCTTGTCTGAAGGTCAAGACCTCAGAGAATTGAGGATTTTGACTGCTTCCTCTCAGATACGATTTTCACCAACTAACAATCCCAGCAGCCCATGTGCCAAACCCATTATCTACCTCTGGATCCATGAGCCCAGTTCAGCCCATTAGCAGTAACTACACCAGCTGAATGAGTTGTGTTTGTTAGGAGACCCACACATCTGCAAACATTTTCTCTGCCAGAAACCCATGGATAGCTATGCAGGGAGGACATTCAGTGCTCCCCCCCCCAATCAAGACCAGCAGAATAAGCAGGTAATCATTAATGTGCAGACATCGTAGCATGGTTATTGGAAACTTCTCCTACTGTGTATTTACAGTCACCTCCCACGCACAGGCAAGAGATGTCGATGCTAACTGCTGTCACTCCAGCGATCACATGCTCGTCCAGGCAGGCTCAAGTCTCTATAGACTCTGACCCAGCTGGTAAACAAGACTCTTTACTTCACACCGAGAGATCATTAGAATGTCCTTGCTACTTTAATTGCTCAGCTATTAGGGAGTTATTGTCCCTTTACAATCAATGTTTGTGACAAAATGATAAATAAATGAATGAATGAATAAATAAATGCGTTCGTTTCTCAATAATTACATGAATCCATTTGGGAATTGCTGAAATTGCTGCCATTATTAAATAGAAAAATCCAATATGCTTTGCCTTTGGTTCCAAATGTATAAAAAAAAATGCTGTAAAATAATAATAACACAGAATGCACAGAAGGGGAAAACCACAAAGATCCTGTTATAATATATATGATCAGCATTTGGCCACATATTCTCATCCACGTCATATCTGTCGTCTCTAGTTATACACCTTGGGTAGAAACACTTAGCATGCCTTATCCTCCTCTTCAGAAGAGATTCTCTGCAGCCGCCATCCATTGCATCCAGGAGGGACATGTGGACAATGATCAAACACTTTCCACCTTCAGGCAGAAAAAGATTCCTCAATGGGGTTGAGGATAGAAAAAACAGAGAAAACTGTACGAGGGAGAGGAAATTAAGCTTTTACTGCAGCAATTCTGTCACTCGTTGTTTTTATACTGTACTATTATAGTCACATTCTATAGTCATGATGACTTTTAGATTGAAGAACCATGAGACGGCACATATTTGACACTCACAAAAAAATGTAGGCTGGTTTATATTAAAGAAAAAAGAAAAGAAAACAAACAAACAATAGATTTCATTTTGTCTGATCTATTCAGGTAGAATTGAAACATGACAATTAATGCATTTTTTGTAATGCCATCAACTGTTAGTATTTTGTTAGTAGTATGTTAGTATATGTTCCCATTCAATAGAAAACTTGCTAGTGTTTTGATAGAATGATGAAATATTAGGTCAGGCTTTAATAGAGTTAAGTCCAGATTTACTTAACAGGGCAAATTAGCACAAAACCACAATTCCAGAAAAGCGCCAATGGGAAAGTGGAAAGTTCTGCAGGTGATGTACTGACAATGTGCAAGTTAAAGAACACAGATGCAACAACTCAGATAATGCCTTCCTCTGGCTTTCCAAATAAATTAATACAAGTGGAAAAAATTCTCTCCCTTCTACTACGCATGCTTTGTTCTCTGTGGTGTGTCCTCCTGGCAGCAACAATCGTGGTCATGTCAAGCACGACATGGGTTAAACATGCTTTTTTTGGGCAGTAAATAATGGTGCAAATACCAGTAAACTGACCTTAGTAAATTGCGTAATGCTATTCATTTCAATACTCTCCAAATGCATATGCAATAAGGTCAGCTGCAAAAAAGACTGTATCCATGCCTTTCCATAGACAGTTTTTCACTGCATGTCTTCAGTAAAGCCAAAAGAGGGTTTGTGCAAACTGTTAGTAAATCTGGTCCTTAGGGTCTATTGAGAAGCCTGGCGACCAAAAGAGATGGAGCATAGTGACCGAAGCGGCCGGGCCCAAATGCTGAATTGTTCATTGTTCATTTAGTGCACTGCAATTTGTTCTGTGTGAACACCGGCCCCAAGCACTAATCTACCATGGCCAGTGCAACGTCCAGTGCTTTTCATCATGGCCAGACTGACTAGATGGACGGCATCATTAAATGAGAGACGTTATTACTTACAGAAAAAGACAAACACAGCAAGGGAATGATCACTATCAGCTTTCAAAAATAATTATTGGCATACATGATTATTGACATGTCACATTGTTCATCCATTAAAGAGCGCTGCACTGGAATTCCTGCTCAGCGTCTGTGAACGGTACTATCACAAGGTGCACATTCTCAAAAGTCTTAGTATGAACATCTAAACTGTACACACAGTTGTCAGGCAACCCAGGCCACATACACGACTGCCTCCAAACGTGACTGCTGCATTCCAAACTGGATAAATCTGCCTCCAAAGGGCACTTCAGGTTGAGAACAAACAGGGTCGCTACAAACTGAAGTGCTCAAAGCTGGCATGAAGGATTTTGAAGGGTACAACTGATGCACACTTCGCTCCCATGATTCTTTTGCACTGGTTTAATTGTGCAAAGATGGCACCTCCTTAATAAGTTTGGCAAGATGATGCAGAAGTGCATTCCAAGGAATTGTTTTTGGTCCCCTACACCCATCATTCCTTCAAAGCCCTCACTTTTGAGGTTGAACTCTTTGAAGCAATCAGGGCATAGGAATGAGTCCTTCAGAAAGGAATGCAGCTACATCGCTACATCACTCAATGTAAACTGAAAACTGCTCTGGGAAATTCTAATGCATATCCTTTCACAGTTGGGACGGTGGCCCATGCGACCATCGAGGGACAGGGATTGACAGTAAGACAAAAGTGAGTGAGTGAGCACCAGTAGTTTTCAACATCTTCCTACTATATATCATGGAGCTTCTCCATAAAAACCCTGAAAGCAGCGCTGGGATCACACTTGACTTTAGGCCAGATGGAAACCTTTGTAATTTCTCCAGGTAACCACTAAGGTCTCAGCAGTGCAGGTCCTAAGGCTGTGAAGGCCTGCAACAAACTAGGCCTGTGAATCAACTTCACTAAGACTGGAATGGAATGCCAATAGAGGTCCAGTCTCCTATCCAATAGAAAATCAATCACTTGCATTAATACTTTTTATTAAAAACATCCTGTCATAAGACTGCAATACCATTCATAAAATCCACAACCACCTATGGCCTATGAAGCCTTTGGCAAACTCCAAATAATGCTTTCATATAAGATGCCTGCCGTGAAATCGCTGGGATCGCATGGTATGATCATGTACCCCATTCCCAAGTACTTTCTAGGACAAATTGCAAGAGCATGGAGGCCACATTTAATAAACGACAACTGCGCTGGCTTGGGCTTGTTATCAGGATGCCTCAAGATCACCTGCCATAGCAAGTCCTGTATGGACAACTTCATCTGGTCTCCAGTCCACAGGGGGTGAGAAGAAGAGCTACGTATAAAGACCATCTTTAAGGAAATGTCAAATCATTACCTTACAAGTAGAAATTGCTACTAACTGTTCTTAATTCTGTCCTTAGTTCTAACTCTTCTTATTCATTGATTCAGGATTGTCAAGATGCTGCAGGGACATACATAGCAGCTGATGACTACTTCATTATTTTTTGTCATTTTGCTTTATTTGATGTTTTATTCATCGTGGGTTCCATCTTACGTCATACTCCGGGTTTCCCTTACGCATTTATGCACGTGTACTCTACAAAAACGGCGTTTACTGAGGCCACACTAAAATATATCGATTGAAATGGATATACAGTATATTTGAATGGAATGGAAGATATAGAATATATTGCATGTAAGTCCACATGTCTTAGTAACACTATGATTTTAACCACAGGTCAAGAGCTGAAGTTCCAACTGCGTAAGTCTGCGATGCTGTTTGCGAATGTTTGTTTAAAGTATGGTTTCAGGAAACAGAATCATTGAACTATGTTGGTAACAAGTTGGAACTTGTGACCATAGTTGGCTAACAATGCCAGCTTTGGGGTAATGATGGACTACCATAATCAATGAAGCATCCATGGTTTCATTCCTAAGAAGAAAATCTGACAAGTAGAAACCAACTTAATCTCTCCCTTTTTTTTTAGCTGAGTATGCAAACACCACTTGCCTTCAGCAGAGCTAGTGCAGAATCAATGGACTTGGTGGAAGTATGTGGAGACAGTGACGGATCAGACAGTAGAACCTTTAACCAATAGACATAGCCATTAAAGCTGGCAAGCCTCAGAAAATCTGTTACAAGGGGTTATTTGTAAGTGAAAGTATGTGTTATTCAGGTCTACAGATTAGATCTCTCAGATGGATGGACATGAACTCAGATCTATTCTTTTTTTTTTTGTCATCCTCAAAGCCTTAGAGGGAAGTAATGACCCATACATTTGAGGATTTGAGGCACAAGTGAGCTTCCACAATCTCAAACTGGGATTGAAAAACGCCACACTGGAGTGAAATGTCCACGTATTCAAGCACTCACAGCATGGACATGATGATCAACCGAGAACATTACAACACAAGCCCACCATCTCACAAGCAGGGAATCAACCGATCAATTCACTGGAGAAAGTGTGCAAGTATAAACCAATCTTTTATGAGTTTGTGAATGAATACCCTTTCACAGCTTGCAGAGCAGGCTGTAGTACGCACGACCCCGAAGACAGAACACTCTGAATGGATGATGCCATACTTTCACTTATATAGACACGGCTGTGTCACACACGGTGCACTGCATCATCTGCCACTGAACTGACTTGATTTTGTAGGGAGTTCCCATCGCATCATGTACTGACACATTGAAGTTCCTGAACTGAAAGAGATTAATTTGTTGCTAATATATATATATATATATATATATATTAGTGGGTGGCACGGTACACAGATGTCACGGTTCGGTACGTACCTCGGTTCGGGGGTCACGGTTCGATATGATTTCGGTACAACATGAAAAAAAAAGAAATCTACTATGCTCGGTTTCTTTTCATTTATTTTGAACAGACAGTAGTGCAAATTTTAAAAACAATCCATCTAGATGTGAAAATACTACATATTATTACATGTGATATATATACAATCTGTTTTGTTTTCATTGTGAGTGTACACAAATAAAAGCAGACCTTTATACTGTAACGGAAACTGCCAGACACAAAGGTAAGTGTGAAGAGATTGAGTTTATTACAGGATTTGGTGAGACAACAGTGGTGATAGTCCTTGCGTGAGGTAAGTGGCCTTCTTAGAAATATTGTGGATAGTGCGCTGGGATTCTGACTGTGACTCTGTCTCTTGGCAGGTTCGTGGCGGATAGGAATCCTGGAGAGCCCGTGAGTCTCGTGAGTCCACAGATATATAGGTATCTGGTAGTGAGAGGGAAGGCAGAGGGTAAGTATCTTCAGGTAAGTAACACAGGTAAGTATACTTCGCTAGCATTCCGCTGTAGAGTGAAGGTCCGTGTAGTATCCACAGGGATAAACGTCATGGCAGCGTAGTGACTTTAAGATCCGACACTGGTGCAGGCTGTGGAGTGAGCTTTTAACCAGGTCCTAATGACTGTGGTGATGAGGAGCAGGTGTGCATGATCAGTATTCAGGTGCAGGTGAACATGATCAGTGACGGGGGCGCTCTAGGGGGCTGGGCAGAACCAGCGGGACTTCGGGACGGCTGGGCTGAACCAGCGGGAACTCGGGACGGCTGGGCAGAACCAGCGGGACTTCGGGACGGCTGGGCTGAACCAGCGGGAACTCGGGACGGCTGGGCTGAACCAGCGGGAACTCGGGACGGCTGGGCTGAACCAGCGGGAACTCGGGACGGCTGGGCTGAACCAGCGGGAACTCGGGACGGCTGGGCTGAACCAGCGGGAACTCGGGACGGCTGGGCTGAACCAGCGGGAACTCGGGACGGCTGGGCTGAACCAGCGGGAACTCGGGACGGCTGGACGGAACCAGCGGGAACTCGGGACGGCTCTTGCGTGGAGCAGCCACTGGAGAGCACTTGCGTGGAGCAGCCACGGGAGGGCACATGCGAGGAACAGCCTCTGGAGGGCACATGCGTGGAGCAGCCACTGGAGGGCACTTGCGAGGAACAGCCTCTGGAGGGCACTTGCGAGGAACAGCCTCTGGAGGGCACTTGCGAGGAACAGCCTCTGGAGGGCACTGGCGTGGAGCAGCCACTGGAGGGCACTGGCGTGGAGCAGCCACTGGAGGGCACTGGCGTGGAGCAGCCACTGGAGGGCACTGGCGTGGAGCAGCCACTGGAGGGCACTGGCGTGGAGCAGCCACTGGAGGGCACTGGCGTGGAGCAGCCACTGGACGGCACTGGCGTGGAGCAGCCACTGGACGGCACTGGCGTGGAGCAGCCACTGGACGGCACCGGCGTGGAGCAGCCCACTGGACGGCACTGGCGTGGAGCAGCCACTGGACGGCACTGGCGTGGAGCTGCCACTGGAGAGCTGGATGAAACCAGCAGGGGCTCAGGAGAACAGGATACTCGGGGGTGCTCTGGCCACGCTACCTCTCTGGGGCGCTCTGGCAGCGCAAACTCTCTGGGACGCTCTGGCTTCGCAAAATCTCTGGGACGCTCTGGCTGAGCGGAGCTGGACGGGACCAGCAGGAACAACGGAGAGCTGGACGGGACCAGCGGAAACACAGGAGGGTCTGGATGGGACCAGCGGAAACTTGGGAAGAGGTTTGCGAGAAGAGGGCACAGGAATGCGCTGGCGTGGCGCTGGCACAGGAGGGCGCAGTTGAGGAGCAGGTTCTGGGGAGAGGACAGGAGCCAGGAATCCTGAGGGAATAGCCTCATCCAGGAGCTCCTGCTTTATCAAGGGCGGTAGCCCATACTTCACCGCGGCCGGCAGAACCCTCATAATCGCAGGCGGCGGTAGCATCATCGCCGACGGAACCATCTTTGTCGCGGGCGGCGGCATCATCATCGCCGTGGACGGCGGAATTATCATCGCCATCTCGGGCGGCGGAACCATCATCGTCGCTTCGAGAGGCGGAATTATCATCATCGCTTCGAGCGGCGGAACCATCATCGTCGCTTCGGGAGGCGGCAAAACCATCATCGCCATCTCGGGCGGCGGAACCATCATCGTCGTCGCTTCAGGCGGCGGAACCATCATCGTCGCTTCGAGAGGCGGAATTATTTTCGATGAGGTAAACGGCAGGTTGCCGATCCCCGAACCTCCCTTTCGGGGAACCAAAATTAACCGCCTCCTCATCTTCGGTAAGTGGTCGGATCTTCTGTAACGGAAACTGCCAGACACAAAGGTAAGTGTGAAGAGATTGAGTTTATTACAGGATTTGGTGAGACAACAGTGGTGATAGTCCTTGCGTGAGGTAAGTGGCCTTCTTAGAAGTATTGTGGATAGTGCGCTGGGATTCTGACTGTGACTCTGTCTCTTGGCAGGTTCGTGGCGGATAGGAATCCTGGAGAGCCCGTGAGTCTCGTGAGTCCACAGATATATAGGTATCTGGTAGTGAGAGGGAAGGCAGAGGGTAAGTATCTTCAGGTAAGTAACACAGGTAAGTATACTTAGCTAGCATTCCGCTGTAGAGTGAAGGTCCGTGTAGTATCCACAGGGATAAACGTCATGGCAGCTTAGTGACTTTAAGATCCGACACTGGTGCAGGCTGTGGAGTGAGCTTTTAACCAGGTCCTAATGACTGTGGTGATGAGGAGCAGGTGTGCATGATCAGTATTCAGGTGCAGGTGAACATGATCAGTGACGGAGGAATACGGGCCATTCTGTGACATATACAGGGATTATTAATAACACAATAGTGTTTAAAGTTGATTCTGCTGGTATAAGGAAACAGTTGAAGTGATCGCGCTGGAGCGCATCAGTTCCAGCATTGCTAACTTGACAGCCAGTTGGTACTTTATCAAAATAAAATACAGTGAGCCAAACATCAGCGCGGCCGCCTCTGTGTCACCGTTGGCATTCGCTGTTCTTCTGCTGGCGGTTATCAAACAGCGTTGCATTACTGCGGCGCCCCCTTCTGGATTGGGGGGAATTGCCTGTATTCGTCGTAAGATCTCATGCACCGAACCGAGATGCCCGTACCGTGACGGTTCGGTACGAATACATGTACCGTGCCACCCCTAATATATATATATATATATATATATATATATATATATATATATATACACAGTATATATAGCACTTCCATATCATTGCTCTTTTGTTGATTTTGATTGCTTCCATTGTCCTCATTTGTAAGTCACTTTGGATAAAAGCGTCAGCTAAATGACTAAATGTGAATGTAATGGTGTTATACTTTTGTACATACCTTATATTAGCATGGTGATTTCTATGTGCCACAATTCTAATCAGAGAGACAGACAGACAGACAGACAGACAGTGCAGACAGATAGATTCCTCTGCAGTTTAAAACAGTGAAGCTAAAATGAGAATGCAAATCAAACAAGGTCATTTTTAAGTGATCTTAGTAATATTTTTAGCTCGAACTCAAGAGGATTTTAACTAGAACATGGCTTTCCATCTAGAATGACTCAAATGAGAATGTAAAGACATAGAGGTGGGTTGTTACTTTATTGAAAGCTGTAATTTATATATAAAAAGGCAACTACATGTACTAATTTAGGGGGAAAATAATAAAATTAAAAAAAAACATTATATCATAAATAAATAAATAAATAAATACATTAAAATAAATATATATTTTTTAAATTAAAAATAAAAATAAAATAAAAAATAATCATAAAAAATAATCATAACCACAAGCATTATTTGCAGTACTTTTTTTAACTACAGGGGAGGCCTGTTTTTTAATGGAATAAAAAATAAATGAAAATTCTGTCATAATTTCCAGTTCAGTTCCATTTACAGATGATACAAGTTCTCTCATTTAAGGTTTATTAAAATGACTGAAATCAAACTACACTATAAAAAAAAAAAATCACATTTACGGTGTATGGACAACTGGCCCTCCTTTCAAGGCATCTTCCGCCCGTGGTCCGAGACGCTGGATAAAGCAGTTTTTGAAAACGTGTGGATGGATGTATGGCCATTGTATGGACATTTATATGGTGCTGACTACGACAGCTCAGTCATGCGTCTTCAATATAGGTCAGCAGGACACACGAGGCTGCTCACAGCTCCGGATCAGATTGTGTGCTACTCCTTTGATGCCTAGAAATGGAAGATTGTCATAAGAAGCTTAAAGCAGATTGGAAAGAATTTTATCCATGAGCATTCACAGTGTCGATGGCCACAGTTTGGCTTAACCATATATTGAATTGATTCTGCATATCATCCTCAAAATCAATATGCATAATGGCACATCAAATGAGAAGCCTTTAACAGTAAAATATTTTCACAAGACTGTCCTAGATTTGTCTAGTTTGGTGATTCCCGACCGTTTGTACACTGATGGCAGTGAGTGTCCCTTTAATCAAAACAAACTAGAAACAAGTTCCTTTTACATCACATTATAATGGATTTCATTTAAAATTAACATTAATATTATTGAAGCGGCCATTACTATAATAATGTAGCCTACATCTGATACTGTGGATGAAAAACAAAATGAAAAACAAATCTCTCTTTAATGAGACACCTGAGATTTTGCAGTCTTACAGGCAACAAAGACTTGCAGTTTCAACAACAACAAAAACATTGAAATATTTCCAAGGACCCCTGTAATGGGACTAAATACCCCCTTGAGGTGCATATAGCCCTAGTCTGGTTAATATGTCAATGCACTTGTCTATAATTTCCCATGGACGCACATATGTCCACATGAAAACCCACACATGCTTGCACAATGTGATTGAACAGTGGCAGATTGTTGGAGGCTAATGGATGAGCACGTTTAGCTCTAGTCTATAGCGTGGATCTGGACTGAGCTGGATTCACTGACATGTTTATTGAATGACAGCTTGGCATTTGAGGCACAAGAGTCCGCCGTGATTCTGCATGTGTGATTTTCTATTTATTCACCCCTCTCTGTCTCTCTTTCTCCCTCCAGTCACTTTCTCTGCTTTTACGACGTCAGAACGCAGAGTGAATCACATGGCATGTGACAGTCTGCTGTTGGAGCAGGGCTGAGCTAATTTTGGCATGGTTTTGAAAAAAAAAAAATCCTGGTTATCATCACAAGAAGAAGAAAAAAGGCTAAATCCCTAAATCATAAAACATATGCAAGGAGTCATAAATTTATGTGGTAGCTGACTGTTGATTAGGTTGATTACGAAAGCCACAATAGAGGTTCTTGAAAAACAGAACACAATGTTCTGCTTTTATGGTAATGTAGTGTTTTACATGCAGACGCTTCTGAATCAAACCATGATGCCTTCTGCAACTCTTCAACCAAACACACTGCTCGCCATCCCAACCTGAGCATGGGACAAAAGTTAGTTGTGTGTCTGCTTGTGAGTATATATTACTGCATCTAGACAGGTGGAGGTGGAAGGGAGGAGTAAGTGCACAGGGCAGGTTACAAACTGTGTACCAATAGGTGGCACTCTACCCTTTTTGACTAGAAAGGGCAACCTTGAGCATTTGGGCATCGGGAGGGTGGGGGGACGGAGGGATGGATTCTGGCACACTTGTGCTGTTTATCCATACAGACAAGCCTTGAAAAAATCCAGTGTGAGTTGTGTGTGGAGCTGTATTTGGACGGTTGATGTTTATGAGCATAATCTCATACCATTTGGCTGTAAGAGAGACAGAGAGAACTGCCCAGACCAATATCTACTTACTCCATGTCAGTACATAAGTCATTCATTCTGAGACACGACCCCAAGGATAATAAGAGAACTTTCAGAAAATGCACATAATGCACATAGTTGTGAATGTGCATATACACTTTTAAAAACTTTATATATACTGTATATATCCCAAGGAAAACAATATTAAAGCTAAAATTGACAAAAGGGTGATCATTTCTGTCCATGGACATGTTAGATATAATCATTTATGTTTCGGTATTTGAACTGTTTTTAGACCAGAGAAAATTATTCCGTCAGCAATTAATATCACAATTTCCATCCTAATTAAATGGCCTTAAACAGAAGGCACAATCATAAATTGCAACAGTATTTCTGAAGACAACTTTGCTTTTTGTAGTTTTTTAATCTTTAAATTGCTTAATATAATCTCATTGCAAGTAAATTCCTGAAAAAAAGTATCTTAATATTGTAATAACAAACATTACAATTTCTGAATTTAAAGAGAGAAAAAAATGTTTCATGGTAAAATAAATTAAATCATTAGACACTGCTGCAGCATATACAAGAACAGTCTACATGCTTTGTATGAATACCAAAAAGGCTTTAATATAATTAACATTTGACAACATATTACATCAACATACTAAAATGGATTTTATTGTGACTCCCCAAAAAAATTTAAATAAAACTTTATAATGACACTCAGAAAAGGAGAAACAATTTAAAATTATATTAAATGACAAAAGAAATGCTGAGGTTAAAATAAAACTCTTGGCACAAAAGGGGATAAAAAGCAATAATAACTGACATAAAAGTCAAACATCATATGGAGACATTAGTGTCATTATATGTTATGGTGATGTTAGTGTATATATAATATTGTGCTTTTAACATGTTATCTCATCCCTGCATTTGCTTTATGGTGACAGGCTCAAAGCTCAGCAATGATTGCTTTAGCAATTCATCTCTCTCTCTCTCTCTCTCTCTCTCTCTCTCTCTCTCTCTCTCTCTCTCTCTCTCTCTCACTCTCTCTCTCTCTCTCTCTCTCTCTCTCTCTCTCACACACTCACACACACACACACACACACACACACACACACACGTTTCTGATGAAACTCTGCATAATGTCAAATGTCAATCATTGTGTGCATGAGAGGCCATGCAGTCCAGAAAAACAAAACAGAAAGCAATCAAACAGTATGCTTATGCAGAATATAAATAACTCATAGTTACACATGTACGTACAGCATATTAAATTGCATGCATTTGGCCAGGGACAGTTTTCATGGGTGGATCCCCATCGTCGCAGGATCCAGTTAACCCCAGATGGTGACCCTTCATATATTTGCATTGACTTGTCTAAACTGGAATTTTTATAATTGTTTGTGAACTGAATTAGTTGGCTCTTATTATGAAGCTTGTTATTAAGTGATAATGTACTTGAGTTTTAAAATGCAAAGAAGGCAGCCAATATACCTGATAATAAGCTGAGAACTGAACATCATTTCAAGCCCATTTATAAATCAAAATCAAAATGAGATAGTTTAAAAACAACATAAATAAATGAACTCGTTTCACAGCAGGTGGACTGTTGCCAGGAAGGTTTCTACCAAAGGAGGCTTGGATGGCGAAGTATTTAAATATACATTTTATAATATGCTTTGATGGAGCCCAACAAATAAATCATCTTCAATTATAATAGCACCTTATATAAGAAGAACAATTTATCAATGGCAAAAAGCACAGTAGCACTGAATCTGCTGATGCACTCTTGAAAAGGGCATATCTGTAGGAGTGAGAGTGTGTCTGTGTGTAAATAAGTCAATGCATACTGTACATACTCATAGTTTCCCTAGGAGGGCTGCCTTTGTCCAAAACGGGAGAGAGTTCTAAAATAACTCTCTCCTGAAAGACCCCCATCAGTTCAATGAAGCGAAAAGAGCAGGACAAAATGATTCAAGAAAACAGCTACTGTCTGAAGATAGCACGCATTCTTTGCCCCAGGTGGACTCCAGTGTCTGGAAAGACTAGAGCTGTTTGCAGTTGTGTAGAGGAAGTGGACCAAATAATGGAAACGCCACAATAAATAAAGCATCTTAACTCTGAAAATAAACTGCAACTATAAATGTCTGCGTTCAAAGATAAGTCACATTAGGTTGACTATCAATTAGCAGGATTTGTAAACAATCGAGATAGCCGTAAAGAAGGCTAAACAAATTGCAGGTGCAAAATTATTCAATGTGCCAAGAGGGAAACCCAGCACTTTATTTTATAGTCCTATTATGCATGTACATACACATACTATTATAATAACAATAAATTATGCATAATTACATGCAAGTAACCCCAAGTCAAACCCTAATCCTAACCATATAGTAAGCACATGTAATTAATTAATATTCCTCAGTACTTAAATGTACAATTACACTGTAACAAGGACACCTTAATATGAAGCGTAACCCAATTATTATAGTAACTGTAATAACCAGGGCTTGACGTTAACTTTTTTGCTCACCAGCCACTGTGGCTAGTGGTTTTCCAAAATTACTAGCCACTCAGCATTTTCACCGGCCATAATTTTGTTGCTGGGAAATTACATTTAATATGATTAAAGTTCACGACTGCATGCTAAAATTGACTTTAATTGATTTCCAGGTCATTTGTGCCTATATAAAGGGCAGTCTTTTTACTAACCTTATTAAATATATGCATACTCTTTCATATCAAATAGTTCACTTTTACTAATAATTACAGTTAATATAATGAGACACTATTAGACTGTTACCAATCAAATGAAATCAGAATCAACAAAATAGATCTTTCCACTGTAGAATAAAGTGAAGCAGCTGAAGTGGCATTTAGATGCACAGACAAATGTAATGAAGCTCAAATGTAGCGTGCCATGAATGCTATGTATGCATTAAGCTGCAAAATTACAACTGCATACATAATGTTATGTATTAAATAAATATATATATATATATATATACAAATATGAAATATTTTTAAATATGAAAGTAAACCGCCAGTAGGTGGCAGCAAGTGACTGTCTTATTGAGTGAGTCATTAAGCTCTTTCACACATACAGACTTTTACGGAAAATTACCAGTAAATTGCCGTAAAGAGATCATGTGTGAACAGGACCTTTTCAAAACACCGGTAAATTCGTTCCGGCAATTTACCAGTATGAGAAGTTGTAACATTACCAGTAAATTGCCGGAATGATGCTGTGTGTGAACGCAGAATGAAGATTACCGGTATGAGGACGTACAATTTCAGAATGCGGTGATGTAAGACGTAAGACGTGTACTCTGGGCCAATCCAGAGCCGTTGAAATTCAAAAATTCAGCGGCTCTGGGCCAATCATAACATTCGGCGCATTTACTCTGCACAGTGTGCAGTGTTGCCAGATTGGGCGGGTTCACACATGCACGCTGCAAAGAGACTGGTGCTGATGTTGACGTCGCGGCAGCACTTTTAGCCAATCACTAGCGATCAGCAGACAGACATGATGATTCATGAGTGATGGGTTTTTAGCGCGATAACGGATCTGATTTGGAATGTATAACTGTAATCATAATGCCTAAATATAAGTTCGATGGTAAAGAGTGGAGAGTGTTTTAACTCTCAAAATGTGAATTACACCTGTTGAGGGAGATGACATGAAGGTTATATCACTGCAACTCCGAAATCAGACCACAGTTAAATTATTTAATCAAAATATTTATATCTATACGATCCTGTCTTTTATCTTTTAAACGGTCTAGATTGGATCCTTTAAAGCTGATGGACTTGTTAGTTTTGACTGTACACATTTCTACATTATGTTCAATATGAACTTCACGAAAGACTTAGTTCTGTGTGAAATTATAGAGCGACACGAAGGTGAGAGCATTATTGCTGTTGTTAACTTTTTTTTATTGTCGGATTATACAGAATGACACAGTTTTGACTGTCATGGTGTGTGCATGAACAAGTGTGAAATACCTATAATTACGTTGCTTATTCCGATCAATTATATTTAAATATGCATTTAAATTCTGTTGACACTGAAAATGATGCATGTGTTTTTCGAGGGTATCGATTAATTTCTTGATTGCCGTTTTGACAGTGTCTGCTTGCATATTTTAATCATATTTGGTCGTTCTCTTTAATGTATTTTCCCCGATTTGATCCATGGGAAATGTATCTAGCATTATATTTATATTTTTGTCATCATTATTTTATTATAAGGAGTTAAAAATGGCTCTTATCAACCTTGATTTACATTATATCACATTATTTTGACAGTTAAAGTTTTGGGCGGTTTTTGTGAGCTTTTGGGCTGGAAATCGTCCATCCAATCTGGCAACACTGACGCGCTGTGTAGTTTGCTTTGAAGTCGTGTAATGGATGTCTCGGCCAAAATCGCTGTGTGAATGTGAACGTTTGATACAAAAATGAAAACATCAACAAAAACACTGACCACGTATACCCCTTCATGTTTACAAACACAACACCGGGAGGCACAGCCGTTAAGAGGTCGTTTCTGGTTAATGATGTCACAGAATTTACCGGTAATTTGAAACCTGTGTGTGAATGGTGCTTTTCCGTAAAAAAGACGGAACGTTGTTACCTGTGTGAACAGCACATTTTTGAATTTACTGGTAAAGTCGTTCCGGCAATTTTATGGCAATTTACTGGTATTACTGTGTGAAAGGGCTTATTGAGTCATTCATTCAAACGATTCTTTCAGACTGCTGATTCATTCAAGAATGAACCAAGTGCCTGTCTTTATGAATGGGTTCCTGAATCATTGATTCGTTCGATACACTGAATCATTTGGTAAAGAAACACCGTGCGTGTTGCTCAGACATGCGCGACTAATGCTGTGATTTTTGGAACTATTTTCGTTAAATCGAGCACTAACAGTCAGCATTGACTGTGTCTAAAATGTAAATCACCTAATATTAACTACTTGCATAAAGGCAATGTCAAATTTGCAGTCATACTTATTTTCAGGGTAAACTGCACTCTTTTGGTCATGCCATGTTGCTTAACTAGGCTATATAATATGTTATAAATATAAAAACTACATTTGTACTGCAGTATGTTTCTTCTGTGTGCAGCTGTGTTCATTTGTTTTGATTTCTTCATGAGATTTTTTCACAAACAGCTTTGCACGACCTTGTCACTGTCAGTACATTATTCATTATGAATTGCCATTTACACCAAATGTAATCAGAAATCGTTCTGCCTGAAATTTTGGTAATTCCCTAATTAGATGTTTTAATCACGTTTCTTGTCTGGTCTGGCAAGTAAAATTCTCTTTCACTTGCCCCTTCAAAAAATCCACTTGTCCCGGACAAGCATTAAAGTCGAGCTCTGTTACTGTATTTAAAATTCAACCCACCGAAGTGGCTAGTAATAGTGACCGTGTTACCCGGCACAGCTGAAATCCACCCGCATTTGGCGGGTGTTAATGTCAAGCCCTGGTAATAACTACGTAATAACTAGATACTAACTGCAAACTAAATCTAAACTTGTAGTTACCTTATTTTATTCAGTACTTTGAGGTGTAAGTAAATTGTACACTAAGTGCATGTACTTTAAAATATAGTGCAAATGAAAATTCCCTTAGGCACGGATGGACTAAAAAGACACCTGCCCGAGTAGTTGCTATATTCCAAAAAGTACCATATTGGAAACTAAAATCCATTGTGTACCTCTTAACCATCATGCATGTCTTAGCACACTGGCGGATCTGTAATGGTTTGGCCAAACATTATGTTTAATGATTGTCTGCAGAGTCACAAGGGCCAAAGAATATGAGCCATTTACAAGACCAGGCGTAACCTATGAAAAATAATAATAATAATTAAAAAAATGCATCCTTCATTATTTTTCATTGATAATAATGCATCAATTCAAACAATTTTCAGTGAGTTCTTAACCAACAGATACAAAAAAAAAATATTGTGGAATGTTACATTGTCCGACACACCTGTATGACAGCCTTCAAAAATCAACTCAAGCTGTTATAGAAAAGACTGGCCTTAATTCAGTCTTGCATTGCTTGGTGCTTCTTTTCAGGGTTAAAGTAACATGAGGGGCTTTTGCACCGCGTAGTTCTAGGAACTAGCCAGCATGATTTCCCCCTCGGGCCGTTTTCCTGGTTGCATTCGTAGTGGCAGCTGGAACTTTGAAGCGGCCGACTGCGACATCTTTATGCGCAGCATTTACAAGCGCCGTGACGCCGTGATCGGAGCTGTTTTTGTTGTGTGTCATGGGTTTCGTTATAACGGAGATGGAATGTAAAAAAACAACTTATGCGATTGAAAGAGCATTAAAATTTGACTAAATCTCCTATGACAACTTGCTGTGTTACATATCATTGAGACTGAGAAAACAACACAACACTGCAGACAACAGGTAAATGCCGTTATTGCTGTTTTACATGTTTGTGGAGTATATATTTTTATATGGCTTTTTAAAAATGCCAGGTAGCCGGTGTCTCGTATGCGTTTGGCCAATCAGCGTACACTTACGTTGCTGATAGTTCCTATATAACTGTTTTAGACCCTACTCTAAAGTAGGAGCTAATTTAGTTCCTCCAAACGGAGTTTGTATATGTTCCTAGTTCCTGCGGTGCGAACACGCCAAAAAGCGGAAACTTCCACCCAGCGTTGTCAAAAGTACTGCAATTTTTAAAAAATTCCATTTCCCGCTAAGATTTGAGCGGATTCTTAAACAGCTCTGATTGGTCATTGTGTTCACGCACGCAACAGATACATCTGTGATTGGCTTCAATGATCATCGTTTCACACTCTTCACCGAGCGCTTCATTGATCATTGAAGCCAATCACAGACGTATCTGTTGAGCACGTGAACACAATCACCAATCAGCGCTGTTTAAGAATCTGCTCAACAGCGCACAAATCTTAGCGGGAAATTGACATTTTTTTAAATTTCAGTACTGAATGGTGTCGCGGTTGGTACTTTTGACAACATTACTTCCACCAATAGGAACTATGAAAAGGTTCCTCCAGTGCAAAAGCCTCTATGGCTGCTGTAAGGCTTGCATTTGCCGGAAAGTATTATCTGCACATTATTGTAAGTGTCTGCGGAGTGTTTTTTTTGTGATGGTTGTGTGAAGGGAGGATGTTGAGTGTGTAATTGTGTGACAGTGTCAAAACAAGAGTGCCACAAGTGCCATTGCACCTTGACTCTCTTTAGGGAGGAGGAAAATCATTCTGCAGTCGGAGAGTTTCATGCCAGAGTGTGATGAGAGGTCAATACATGCTATCGGGCTGAAAGAGAGGGAGGGGGCAAAGGTGAGGAAGAGTCAACATTGTCCCCTCTCAGCACAATCACAGTTACATCTTCAGCAGCAGACCCTGAATGTGTCTCTCAGCCATCCATCCATCCATCCATCCATCCATCCATCCATCCATTCGCCAGTTTATAAGATGGCCATGTCTTCAGCCCCCTTTCCCTCTGATTTCTAATAGGGCTCACACTTCCCTGAAAGAGAGAGAGAGAAATAAGAAAATAAGCAAAAAAGGGGAAGTGGCAGGGACTTCAATCACCAAGTGTAAATAAAAAGATTCACATGTATGAAGCTATGGGTTAACAAATAAGACTGTCTTTGCTAACACATCACATATTCACATACATAATATTTTAACTCAGATAACAGGTTAACAGTTTAAAACACGTTTTTTAACCACATTTCACATTTGATATGGCTTGAAAATGACTGTGTTGACAACTATTAGCAAATGTAACTGAATGTCAGCTTTTATTTTCCACATAAGATTGATTTTACATCACACTGTCTAGAGTTCATCAACAAAGCAAAAGGCCTATCCAGTATATGGCTGAGAAGGTTTCTTATTTATGTTCCGAATACAGCCACAGATTTGCTTATTTGTGTTGACAGGTTTCGGATATAGACTCTATTTGCAGCAGACCTGGATTTTGCAGTTATAACAAAGTGACAATGGGAGAATCCTCAGATTCTAGATAGATAGATAGACAGATAGATATATAGACAGATAGATAGACAGATAGATAGAGAGATAGATAGATAGAGAAATAGATAGATAGATAGATAGATAGATAGATCCTCTCCTGAAGATAAAATATGATTTAGTTCCTGTATTGATCCAGCAAGACTGTCCTAGAGGATAAGAAAGCTGCTGAGGAATCTGATGAATTGCTCAGCTCGTAGACTCTAGATGAAAATGGCTCCCTGACAAACCAGTTTATCACAGCTTATGTCTAGAGGCCAATCTTCTATTTTTTCCCCCATTTATACTATTGTGTTACCAGTGAAACATGAACAGAGCAATTAAACACTACAATTCCTTAAATGATATGCCTTTAAATAAAATCTAAAAATCAGGGCAGAGGTATTTTAAATAAACGGTGGAATCAACAAGCCCACACCCTATATCCAAATGATGATGGTGCTAAGCCAGGTGATGGTGATTCGAAAGGTGCTGGTGATCATTCAGGGGATCTGTGAACTTCCACTGACTTAAGAGGAGAACAATGGTGTGAGTGACAATGTTATTACATATTCTGCCCTCAAACAAATATTGTGATTTGTGGTCATTCTTTACAAGTCATACTCCTAGATCTCATTTCCATAGCTACTTATTATGTTTCCAGGTTTCGAATTGTGCACACCTGTTTCTTGGTTATCCCTTTGTATACATAGCACTTTTTTACTTAGACATTTGTCTGATTCTGTCTTGATGTATCTATGTTAAGCTTTTGTTTAATTGGGATTGTATTTTCTCCTGTGTTATATGATATCTTCATCTTGTTCATTTACTAAAAAGCTGTACTTATAGATCCGTAAGTGTAAATACAAAAAAAGTAACGGACCCAAAATCAAACCCTGAGGGACACCAGCATGGACTGACCTGATATTTTTCTCCAATACATGTTTATTCAATACTTTTTGGCAAACGCCATTTGCCAGGATAGTAGCTCTAAGTCTTCTCCTATAACGCCTGATGAGGTTGGAGAACACCTGGCAAGAGATCGGAGACAAAATCTTTCCAGATCTTTCTAATTCGGAGGTGCATGTTGGTGCTTCTCCTCTTCAGTTCACTCCACAAATTTTCTATAATGTTCAGGCCAGGGGATGGACTGGAATTACCATGGCAGAACCTTTATTTTGTGCTCAGTGACACATTTTTGTGTTGATTTTGATGTTTGTTTTGGATCATTGTCCTAATGGAAGATCCAGCCATGGCACATTATAAATTTTTTAGCAGAGGCAGTCAGGTTTAGATTTTTTTATATATATCTTGGTATGTGATAGAATCTATGAAGCACTGTATCTGAAGATTTCCAGGACCTCTGGCAGAAAATAGACCCACAACATTACAAATCCATGGATTAAGATCTAAGGGAAGTCTTTGTCATGTCCCTTAAATTATTCCTGAACATTTTATTTTGCAGTGTGGCAGGGTGCATTATCCTGCTGAAAGAGACCACTGCCATCAGGAAATATCATTGCCATGAAGGGGTGTGGTCTGCAACAATCTTTAAGTATGTGATATTTGTCAAAATGACATCCATATCAATCCCAGGACTCAAGGATTCTCCGAAGAACACTGCCCAGAGTATAACACTGCCTCCTCTGACCTGCCTTCTTCCCATAGTGCATCTGCTGCGATCTGTTCCCAAGGTAAATAACATGTTCCCAGCCATCCACTGGGTCACTCAGATCTTTTCACTTGCTCATTTTTCCTGTTTCCACCACATGATAATTCAAGAACTGTCTGTTCACTTGCTGCCTAATCTATCCCACCCACTGACAGGTGCCACTGTAAGAATATAATGAATGTTATTCACTTCACCTGTCAGTGGTTTTTATCTTGTAGCTGATCAGTGTATATTTATATAACCGTTTGCTGGTTTCCCCTCCTTAGCAAATATACGACATACAGTTTTAATTTACTGCTTGTGTGTTACTGATGTTTGTGGGCTCTTTACTAACATGTTTGATCTATAATAAAGTTTTATAATGCACATTTGTAAATCTTATTGTAAAGCGTTACTAGTGCTGGGTAGTAACTGATTAGAAGTAATCTGGATTACGTAATCATATTCCAAAATGTAAGTACTTTTAAAAATAAAAATAAATTAAAGCACAAAATTAAAAACTTTAACAGCAAATTGAATACATTTTCTTTCTCTTTGTATTGTTTATATCAATATGGTACAAGCTTATCCTATTTAAATCAATGTGATAAACGAGTTAGGTCAACAGTAATCTAAAAGTAATCAAAAAGTAGTCTGATTACAATATCTAAAATGTGTAATGTAATGAATTATGTTACTAACTACAATTTTTGTCATGCAATTTGGAATCAATAACAGACTATTATTTGTAATTAATCCAACATTAGTGTTACTAATGTTTGAAGGCTCTTTACTAACTTCAACAGCACAAGTATTTATTAGGGTTATTGTTGGAATTTATCATAAAGCAAAATTTGCAGAACATTTGCATTACATAATCAACAACAATAAAAATGACAATTTCTGTACAAAGAACATATCATGAAACTCTTTGGCTATGTTTAATGGAAAAACTGTCCAGCTCAACTTGGATCTCCCATTGTTTTTTTTTTTTTTTTTTTTTTTTTTTTTTAAACAACAAGTTGGAATTCAGGGACCCAACATGTCAACAACACGAAAAAAAGAGACTGTTTTATATTTTATAAAGACGATGCAATCAGTGTTTGTCTCTGCTTATTGGCTTTAAGATTTTTGTACGCTCAGAAAATGTTCACAGAATGTTCATTTATTTTAAATGATGGTTTGATGAATGTTTTCGGATTACAACAAGATTCAGAAATATCAAAAATAACCCCCAATAAATGTTCATTCCTTGTAAATAACATTAGCAAAGAGCCTACAAACATAACACATCAAGTAATGTTAAGATGGCTCATACTTTACTCTAAGGTTCACAGTAGTGCATAATAAATTCTTTATTATAGATAAATCATGTTAGTATGGCGCTCAAAATAAATAAATAAAATTAATTAATTAATAAAATAAACACAAGAGTAGGTACACTAAGCACTTAAAATATACCAATATATACAAATCAATCAGTCGATCAATCAATCAATCAATCAATCAATCAATCAATCAATCAATCAATCAATCAAATAATTGGATGCCATGGAAAGACATATGTAACAAATGCATACAGAAACACATACATACACTGTAAAAAATGACTGTGAATTTAATGGTAAAAGACTGTAAAAATGCTACATTAAAAACCTGCAAAATGGTTAACTGTAAGTTACACTACTATATACGGTGAAAAACTGTATTGGACATTACATGTAATTTTATGGTAGTATACTGTTTTTTGGAAGTGAAAAATAATGTATAATTTACAGTGAATAACCGTAAATTGACATTCCTAGAATTCCCTGCGTTTCATTTCAAATTTGATGTTTTTTTGTTGTTGAAATAACTATGTTTCTTCTTAGGGTGCTTTCACACTTGGTTTGCTTGCCTGGTCCGAATCCGAGTTCGATTGCTCCCCCCTCCCCCTGCCCCCGCTGGACTGTGTTCATATTATTTTATTTGGGTCCGAACAGCGGTTCGTTTGTGTCATCAAGCCAGCAGATATTTACCCTATTTCTTAGTACCAACGGCGCAGGAGAAGGCGGCAAAATGTATAGTTGCTCTCTTCATTTTTATATATTTATGTTTTTGAACCATTGGTTTTGTTTCCAAAGCTTCAGTACATAACGGCACTTACGTCTGTCTTACGTATGTACTGCAGATGCTCTAAAGAACGCCAAAGGCCAACAGAAGTGAGACATACAGCTTTCTCCTTGCAGCACGTCAGACACGCTCGTCGGGAAAGTGAGTGAAACACACACACACACACATTTTTATCAAATAATACGTCATTAAAAACGGTTCACTTCCACGATTTGGTATGAATAAATGAGGCATTTATATAGCACTTTATTGTGTATTGCTGTACACCCAAAGCGCTTTACAATCATGTGTGGGGGGTCTCTCCTCAACCACCACCAGTGTGCAGCATCCACCTGGATGATACGACGGCAGCCACAGGACAACGGCGCCAGTGCGCTCACCACACACCAGCTACAGGTGGAGAGGAGAGAGAGATAGAGCCAATCAAGTGGATGGAGATTATTAGGAGGCAATGATTGATAAGGGCCAGTGGCAGGAATTTGGCCAGGACACCGGGGTTACACCCCTACTCTTTTACGATGAGTGTCATGGGATTTTTAATGACCACAGAGAGTCAGGACCTCGGTTTAATGTCTCATCTGAAAGACGGTGGTCTTTTTCCAGTATAGTGTCCCCATCACTATACTGGGGCATTAGGACCAGTGTTGGGCACGTTACTTTAAAAAAGTAATTAGTTATAGTTACTAGTTACTTCTCACAAATAGTAACTGAGTTAGTAACTGAGTTACATCATTATAAAAGTAACTAATTACCAGGGAAAGTAACTATTGCGTTACTGTATTGCGTTACAATATTAAACATGTTAAATGAATGAAATGGACACTAAATAGAATACATTATTATTATAAAACATTGCACATTAATCGACACTATTTATCTACTGACACTTAGCATCAGTTAGTCAACATTATAATATGATATTATGATAATTTAGCATTATATGATGATATAACTTTAGTAATTAATAACCAAGTATGAATTCATATTTGTCATGTTGACTGAACTTAGGACTGGTGCTTAAGATATTGTTTGTCATTTAGTGTTTCTATAAAAAAAGGGGGGAAAATTGATAAGATAACAAAACTACTATGACTTCTACCACTAATAACAATATAAAAGGCTCTAAGGATAAAGGAGCTACTGGGTTCATGAATATTAATCAGGTTGTATGGGTTCGCTCGAATTGATTCGCTGAAATCAAAACAGGGATGATAATAGGTGAGCGCCAGCCAATGAGATTGTCGTTTGCGCATTAGCTCCGCCCACTAGCGGAGAACCCGGCAGTTCTTAAAAGCTGAAGAAACCCAAAGGAACTCCGTTATTTTGACAGAAAACACAACAAAGAATATCGTTTACATGTAGCGCGTCAATTCTGCATGTTATGAAAGACTCTCTCGCTCTGTATCTTTCTTTGCGCGCGCGTGTGTTTGTGTGTATGTATGTGTGTGTGTGTGTGTGTGTGTGTGTGTGTGTGTGTGTGTGTGTGTGTGTGTGAGACAAAGCTACGGCGAGTCGTGCGCTTCACACTAGAGTTTACGGTACGTCAAATACAGCTACACTGCTCATCCATTCAGATGAACTGAAAAATAAAATGATAATAATATTATAATAAATTATAGTAACGCCGCATTTTATTGTCAGTAACGGTAACGGCGTTGTAACGGGGGAAACAGTAATTAGTTTGATTACTCGTTACTGAAAACAATAACGCTGTTAGTAACGCCGTTTATTTATAACGCCGTTATTCCCATCACTGATTAGGACCCACACAGACCACAGGGTGAGCACCCCCTGCTGGCCTCACTAACACCTCTGCCAACAGCAACCTAGTTTTCCCAGGAGGTCTCCATCCAGGCTCAACCCGATATGATTGCGTTCACATCAGCAGCGAACCGTACCGGAGTTCACATGAACTGTACCCCATACCGCCCTTTTTAAGTGGACTCGGGTACGGTTCAGGGAGACAGCGTTCACATCATCCAAACGAACCGAATTCTGACGTCAATCGAACCCGGGTGCGCACCAAAAGTGCTAGTGTGAAAGCACCGTTAGTTTTTTCTTATCAGTTTTGTACATTAGGGTTGTGTTACATCTAATGTTGTTAAATCAATATTTTAAATCAGCTTGTGATAGGCTTTGGTTCATCATGTGACTTTCTCATCACCACCTGCTTTTGGTGGTTATCAGTGTATTACAAAGGTACAAAAAAGATTTCAGTACTTCAATAGGTTGGTATATTAACATTACATCAGTTAATGAAATTACGCTATTTAACTGTAAATTTAAGTTAAAACTGTAAAACCTGTTGCTACCGTTTTTTTTTTACAGTAAAAGTCTGGCAACCACAGCTGCCGTTTTTTACTGTAAATTTTACGGATTTTTTTTTACAGTGTACAAACATTTACTACAGTACCTCAGACTGTGCTGTGTGAGTGTGAACACATAAAGATATGATAAAGCTGGGTCTCTGGTTCTCACATCCAACATTTCCTGACATATCGTAGATGGGTAGTAATTGAATGATCATTACACCAAAGTTATGGCAAAGGCCTGCGTGAAGATGGGAAAATGGGGGATTTCGGGCTGCGCTGACAGTTATTGCCTTTGATTTATGAGGAAAGCACTTTCTCTAGCATCAGGCACTCCAGTGGGCAATAAAGCGAAGAGCTTATCACCCGCAGGTAGCTTCTGTGAAACTGCCGCATACGGTATGTGTGCATATACAGCAGCCAACTCAGCCGATGTGCCTCCTTAATGTCTGCTCCTGAATGAACTATTCATTAAACAGCCACCGGCAGGCTGGCAGTGCCCACTATGATTTCTGTGTCAGACATACTAAGAGAGAGGGGATATCTCATATTTTCCCTTTGTCCCGTGGCAGCGCTTTCATGGAGGCTTTGAGGCCTTTTTCTTTCATTCCTTTTATCCTCTGGATTTGAAAAGAGAAAGGTGACATGAGGACAGGGAAAATCTGACCCACGTTCAGTTTGTGAACGAAAAGCTGAATGTATAAATGAACTTGTTGGAACAAAAGTCTTTCCCATTTTAGACATGACCAAATTAGACTATTATGCTATTTATGTCTGGAATATTATGAAAACAATGACTCAGTTGTCAAAAACATTTCAGCACAGCAACACTTAAACATTTAAATGTATTAGCTCAGTTGCGATATTTAAACTACAATTGTTTTTTTTGGTCACGCTTTATTTTAAGGTCCAATTCTTGCTATTAACAAACCATCAACTACAACTTTTGCCTCAATAAACTCCTGCTCATTAATAGTTAGTAAGGTAGTTGTTAAGTTTAGGCATTGGGTAGGATTAGAGATGTAGAATATGGTCATGCAGAATATGTGCTTTATAAGTATTAACAAACAGCCAATATGGTAATAATATGCATGCTAATAAGCAACTAGTTAATAATAGTGAGAATTGGTTCCTATACTAAAGTGTTGCCAGTTTTTCATGTAGAATAATGAATACAATACAGTTAGTTAAATACTATCCTTATACTAATCATTATGATCACACATACACTTTTGTGAAGCTGCTTTGGAACATATACATATAAATTGCTATATAAATCGAATTGAACTGAGTTTACCTAAATGTGTTTAATGGCATCTAAATTTACTGGTTTTATTCAAGTACAAAAAGAAAAATACTCAACTGCTTCAACCCATACATACATAAGAGTTCCTCACAAGTGGTGGATCTAATTGCAGGCTTTATTAGAAGGAGAAGATAATCCAGCAGAATCAAAACAGAGGAAAACAACCGAGGAAGGTTAAAGCCAAACCCACATCAAAGAACTAGCACCAACGAAAGCCGATTGAGATGTCGCCCAACGTCGCCTGCATCTGTGCCTAAAAGTTGCGTATTAACACAACACAAAGGCTACAGCCGCCGGCCAACTAGCACATACTGTACGTTCTGTGCCTGCATGAGAAAATACCTGGAAATATCTGTCTACACCAGCAGGTGGCAGGCGTCTATATGCGTCATTCAAGAAGGGAAACCGAAACAAGAACTGTGGATATACAAGCCGTAAACTAAGCAGCTCTTGCTTACGACTTTGAATATGAATCATGATGATGAGTTTGTCTTCATCTTAGACCAGAATATGAAAATATTCACATATTGGAATGCACAGGGAAGATGAAGATCATTCCGTGTGTGCCCTGTTTACGTCGACCGACCCTCGGCTTGGTGTGTCATGGCCTTAGGAACAGACTGGAATTTAAGTCGTTATTGTATAATAATCTTCCCCTCTGCCTAAACTCTGAAATCGTATTTATGTCGGCGTGAATATTTGACAAATGCTGCACAGAAACACCACAGCAGAAGCTCCAAACAGCATGGGTTCTTGTGTGTCCCGTAACCGAACACAGAATGACAATTCGGAGCATTTTGAGAGAATTTTGGTCTGTTTCTAACATTAAGCTATCATATGGCTTCAGAAGACTTGAAATACATCCATGACTCTTATGGACTAGATGTATGATCTTTTTATACCATTTTTTTTATAGTCGATGTGCTCACTATGAACTGTCATATGGAAGGCATTTAAAATCCACCTATGTTTCATAGGAAAAATAGCAGAATACAGTTTTAGAATAACATGGTTGAGCTAATCATTACAGAAATTATTATTTATTTATTTATTTTAATTTTGGGTGAGCTATTACTTTAAGGAATACATTTCTTGAATTTCCGATCTTGCTCAGAAACAGCACTCCTATTATCAGATGATAAGTGATCATGGCTTTAGGAGAAAAATATGATTTTCATGAGGGATAATAGAGAGCAGGGGTGAAGAAGAAAATGACAGGGAACAAATGTGCTCCATGAAACCCTAAATTAGTCTCAGCATTGGCCAGGAATTAAATCTCTATTAAATATACACGTCCTATCATAAAAAAATTACATTTCTTAATTCTATTCAGTCATTGACGCATCTAATTCATACTGTTTGAGGATTTGTGAAGGACTGCCACAACTGTGCCGAACAGCCAAGCATGCAATAGTAAATTATCTTTCTGTCTCTCTATAGCAGTACAACAGTATCATAACACAGGCAATGATATACTGTACTTATGCTGAGTTCTAGTGGCTTTAGGAGCTTGATTACACACTGTCCCGCTCTGAGACTAAATCAAGGTTTGACTTCTTTGAGACATTATGTAATGCAAGAGTAAAAGATGGACTTTTTCCATCACCTCTTTGTGACCTTTAGAAATAAATAGACCCTTTATTAATTTATTTATTGCTGCTGTGACTCTATGTAATTACTTTCTTTGCATGGGAACTGAGCGGTGATGATTAATAGCTATCCTCCTCACGGACACTTTTCACATTTCTCAGAAATGGAAGTTGTCATAGTTGGATAAACCTCTATAGTGGTGCTCACTAATTGCTCCAATAGAAAAAAAATAAAAAATAAATAAAAATAAATAAATAACTACTACTACTACTACTAATACATTAAAAAAATCCAAAACGGGGGAAAAAATCAAAAGATTGATTACCTTGGGTGTTAACTAGTTTTGTGTAATTTAATGTCATTATCGTTATATAATAAAGCAATAATCCCCAAGAAGCTGTGGTTTACAGTGAATTTATAACAGCTAAGAGGCGTTGTTAGGCACGACATGAAGCAGAGTAAAACCCCCTTAGCTGTTATAAATTCACTGTAAACCATGGCTTCACGGGGCTTATTGCTTTTATAAAACGATTATTCCATATACTTAGTAAGGTTTCACAAAATAAAATAGAGCATAAGTGTAATGATATTAATAAAAACAGTATTCTTCCACCAAACAATGTAGTTCCTCAGAAACAGTTGTGATTGGAACCTATGTTTGGAACAAAGTTAACAAAGGTGTAGGTTTGTAGTGTAATTTACAACGGCTTGGAACGCGGCTCAACCAATCAGAATAAAGGACCGGAACTATCCATTTTATAATACAAAGTATAGTGTTATAAAAATCTATCATAGTGTAATACATTTTTTTTTTTTCGATAGAACTAGACATGTCATCACAGTCCGAGAAAAGGGTCCATTATGAAGCAATAAGCCCTACCAATGTGTAAATATGGACAGTCCTTTGTGAATGTGGTTCGAATGAGACTCGTGAATGAGATTATTTGCAGCTTAGTTTTTACTGAATGCTCTTTTTGGACTGGGGAGGAACTCAATATAACAATGTATTCTCCTGTCCTTTTTCTATTTGAGCCATTTCAATGCAGTACATGCCTATTGCTTTTCTCTAGTCAGTGGCAAACGCATTCAGCTAGACTGGAAATGATCTTTAGAGCAACAGACACACACTCCACCTCACTTTCAGTGACGGTACAAAACAAATGAGTCCTTGTTTCTGTGTGTGTCTGATATACATCCACTGCAATTTTACTTTGATTAATAAAAGTTGTACACAGCCAGTTTTGAAGCCTAGACCATTTGTGTCAAAATAAAAATAAATAAAATAAAAGCTATATTTTTGACCTGCACTGTTTTTTATATTCGTAAAACGAATGAAAAAGCAAGCTCTACCAAACCAACAGAGCAGATTCCTACCTGGACTCCATAGTGTCTTTGGTGAGATAGACAATCCAGTAGACCAGGTTGAAGGCCCCGAAGGACAGAGGAAAAAGGATGCGAGAGTACTTGTCAATAATACTAGTCTCTATCAGCATGTTGCTGGCAGGGACAGTGGAGCCTTGCTGATGGAGATCAGGCTGTGGTGGTCTGGAGAACCTGTCAGGAGCATCTCTTTGAGAGAGAGAGTTCAGCCTTTTCTTCAGCACACTTCCAGGGTCCAGAGGATTCTACACACAGACAGATTCATTTGTGACATGAGGACAAGCAAACAGTTATCAAAGTGTTTGACTGGTGACACAACGGACGCTTTTCACATTTAAGCATGGAACGCAGACTAGAAAGGAAAGGTGTAATGACAGGCCACAGAAAAGGTTATTACAGTGATGCTTTTTGCTCCAATGATACAAACAAACAAATACAACACCAAAATAATAATATTCACCCTCAGAGTGTTTCTTTTGATTTTGTTGCAAAGGTACATTTGTTGTAATAGAAAAAACACTTTAGGGAGGGTTGTTTAGTGATGTTGTAGGAGTATTGGCTAGTGTTAAAGAGCTGCGAGATTTATACTGCTACAATAAAGCAAACTTGATAAAAAGGGATCCATTAAAAATATCAATTTTATGTACATTGTAAATTGATGCACTATGCTATTCTTTGGCCCTATATTTATTTGTTTCAAGGATCCGATGTATCTTCTAACACCATGATCTAAAGCTTATTTTATTTTATTTTATTTTATTTTAAATGCTTGTTATGTTATGTTATGTTATGTTATGTTATGTTATGTTGTCATGTCATGTTATTATGTTATGTTATGTTATGTTATGTTATCATGTCATGTCATGTCATGTCATGTCATGTTATTATGTTAGGTTATGTTATGTTATGTTGTCATGTCATGTTATTATGTTATGTTATGTTATGTTACAGTATGTTGTCATGTCATGTCATGCCATGCTATTATGTTATGTTATGTTATGTTGTCATGTCATGTCATGCCATGCTATTATGTTATGTTATGTTATGCTATGTTATGTTATGTGTTATATGTTATATGTCATGTCATGTTATTATGTTATGTTATGTCGTCATGTCATGTCATGTCATGTATCTTCAAAACACCATGATCTAAAGCTTATTCAAGTTCAAGCTTATTTTATTTTATTTTAAATGCTTGTTATGTTATGTTATGTTATGTTATATGTTATGTTATGTTATGTGTTATATGTCATGTCATGTCTTGTCTTGTCATGTCATGTCATGTCATGTTATGTTGTCATGTCATGTCATGTTATGTTATGTTATGTTGTCATGTCATGTCATGTTATTATGTTATGTTATGTTATGTTATGTTATGTTGTCATGTCATGTTATTATGTTATGTTATGTTATGTTATGTTGTCATGTCATGTCATGTTATTATGTTATGTTATGTTGTCATGTCATGTTATTATGTTATGTTATGTTATGTTGTCATGTCATGTCATTTTATTATGTTATGTTATGTTATGTTATGTTGTCATGTCATGTTATTATGTTATGTTATGTTACAGTATGTTGTCATGTCATGTCATGCCATGTTATTATGTTATGTTATGTTATGTTATGTTATGTTATGTTGTTATGTTATGTTGTCATGTCATGTCATGCCATGCTATTATGTTATGTTATGTTATGCTATGTTATGTTATGTGTTATATGTTATATGTCATGTCATGTTATTATGTTATGTTATGTCGTCATGTCATGTCATGTATCTTCTAACACCATGATCCAAAGCTTATTCAAGTTCAAGCTTATTTTATTTTATTTTAAATGCTTGTTATGTTATGTTATATGTTATGTTATGGTATGTGTTATATGTCATGTCTTGTCATGTCATGTCATGTCATGTCATGTCATGTTATGTTATGTTATGTTATGTTGTCATGTCATGTCATGTTATGTTATGTTGTCATGTCATGTCATGATATTATGTTATGTTATGTTATGTTGTCATGTCATGTCATGTTATTATGTTATGTTATGTTGTCATGTCATGTCATGTTATTATGTTATGTTATGTTATGTTGTCATGTCATGTTATTATGTTATGTTATGTTATGCTGTCATGTCATGTCATGCCATGTTATTATGTTATGTTATGTTATTATGTTATGTTATGTTGTCATGTCATGTTATTATTTTATGTTATGTCATGTTATTATTTCATGTCATGTTATTGTGTTATGTTATGTTATGCTATGTTATGTTATGTTGTCATGTCATGTCATGTCATGTTATTATGTTATGTTATGTTATGTCATGTCATGTCATGTCATGTTATGTTATGTTGTCATGTCATGTCATGTCATGTCATGTCATGTAATTATGTTATGTTACGTTATGTTATATGTTATCCTGGAGGCTAACTCACCATCTTCAACCAGCTAATGTCTCTGTAAATAATTGTTGGTCTCACTTTATTTTAAGGTCCAATTCTCACTGTTAACAAACTATTAACTACAACTTTTGCTTCACTAAACTCCTTATCTGCTGCTTTTTATTAGTTAGTATGGTAGATGTTAAGTTTAGGTATGGGGTGGATTAAGGGATCCAAAATATTCTCATGCAGAATAAGGCATTAATATGTGCTTTAGAAGTGCTAGTAAACAGCCAAAATGCTAGTAATATGCATGCTAATAAGCAACTAGTTAATAGTGAGAATTGGTACCTAAACTATAGTGTTACTCAACTGTTGTATGCAACATAGTAATTTTTTTGCAATAATGTAACATTATTAAGAGACCATAACCACTAAATATGATATTTAGAGCAGGTGGGCAAAAGTAACGTCTGTAAAATTAACTTTAATTCGTTTTTGCTCTGAGTGAACAAGGTTATTTATGGCTTTTATTCGCAGTGCCTCAGCCCTTTTCCGGCTGGGGAAAGTTTTGGCATGGAGCAACAGCTTTGACTCGGTTCCATCATTGAGCAGGTTTCCAAGCTGTGAGTATCAGCTGCAGATCACTGTGTCGCCCTGCTGCAATGTGAAATCGCCTAGCACCTGCTCACGCTGCCATAAGACCACAGCTATTTTTGACACCGCAACAGGCAGCACCTAACTCAGGCTAAATACCCAATGCAATGGGACGTTCACACACTTGTATCCCGTCTCTGGCTCTCATGTCGTTCATGAAAGTGCACTGTTGCACTGTTC
Source organism: Aspiorhynchus laticeps (assembly GCA_023376895.1). Classification (NCBI taxonomy): domain Eukaryota; kingdom Metazoa; phylum Chordata; class Actinopteri; order Cypriniformes; family Cyprinidae; genus Aspiorhynchus; species Aspiorhynchus laticeps. The sequence continues at coordinate 3,725,485 of CM041811.1, forward strand.
TCCAAAAGAGCCATCATATATGCTTATTTCAGCTTTTTAGCTTCAGATTTGCTTACTGCTGCCATTGGTTGAGCAAGAAGCTGAAATGTTGAATTGCTGTGTTTTAAAGATGCCACAGTGTTTACACTCTTAAGGAAGTCAAACTACAGAATTGTTTTATGCCAAAAACATGTTTTTTTTTTTGTTTTTGTTTTTTACTTTTGCTTCTATAACCTCTTATTTCAGACTAGTGGAACGTAAACATGCAAAATGCATCTTTTATTACATTTTATCTATTTACATCTCTATATTTCGATTACAATACATAAAATAAAATATAATAAAAAGACAGTTTTCTCAGTGATCCAATAATCCAGAAATATCTCTATATTTCTCTATATCTCTATATTTAGATTACAATACATACAATAAAATATATTTAAAGGCAGTTTTCTCAATGATCCAATAATCCAGAAATATCATTAATAGCCTGCTTACCAATTTTTATACACCAATTTATTTATTTTTTATTGACATTCTATTGACATTATTTTAGATTTACGGAGTGAAAAAAAAAAATATCAAAATCCTTTCTGTAAAACCTTTATACACCTTTTTTTTCTGGCCATTGACATTATTTTAGATACATAGAGTGACAAAAAATAAAAAAATAAAAATTAAAATAAAAATAATTCCACAATCCTTTCTGTAAAACCTTTAACTCTAATGTCAACAAAATGAAACAAGACATTTTTACTTGGCTTTATCCGATATTTAGATTTCTGTTCTGGAAATGTGTGCAAATTAGTGCATATTTAATTAAATAATGCCATATTTCCATATTTAAACATTCCATTTCAGAAAACCACTACAAAGCAACTATTTTAATGTACTGTGATTAATCAGCTGGGTAAATGGTGATATCTATGAGTTACCCTAACCCTGTCCAAGAATTAGAAACTTGGAGTTTTAAATATCCAAATCAGGTAACACTTCAGTTTAGGGACCAATTCTCACTAGTTGTTTATTAGCATGCATATTACTAGTATATTGGCTGTTTATTAGTACTTATAAAATACATATTAATGTCTTATTCTGCATGATCATATTTTAGATCCCTTAACCCGACCCCATACCTAAACTTAACAACTACCTTACTAACTATTAATAAGCAGCAAATTAGGAACTTATTGAGGTTTATAGTTAGTTAATAGTGAGAATTGATACCCAAACTAAAGGCTGACCTCAAATGAATGTAAAATGCCATTTGTAGGTTGATTCCCACTCAAAACATTTAAGCATCCCAGCCAGGACAACATAGACGACATTGGCTCAACCAGTGCGGTGAGTTTGGGACGGGCCTATCGGTTTGTCCTTTTAATAGGGGAGTATTCAGGAAACCTGCTGGAAAAGGTATTATCTGGCAATAGTGCAAATAAAACTGGTGTACAAAACACTATGGAATGATCATGTCATGAGCCAATTACTGTAGAGCTGTTTTCACACCGCCTAGAAGCCAGTAGAAGTCTTAATGAAGTCCATGTCGAGCTGAGCAAACCTAAGTAACATGAAGCACTTCCAAACTCCTACGATTCTGAACAAACCCGAGCCACAGTCTCTGTCATTACGCCTGAGACTTTACATGCAATGGAACTCAGACTGTGACTTCACACATTAATTTACTCACTCCGGGCAAGAGTACGATGGCATTGCGTCTGATGCCTCCAGCAATCATGCGAGACAGAGGATAGATCCCCTCACTTTGAGCCTGGCATGCTTTCGCTTGAATGTTTTGCTACATTGAACTGATTATATAATCTGCAGCAGTAAAATGGCTAGGGAGGCCACTGGCTGTCTCCTTTCGTCTAATGTGCCTGTTATCACAAGTGCGAACCGTGAAAGGGAGAGAGAAGAGAGGCTGGAGTGAATGGAGACACAAATAATTACCGTAACAACTTCTCCATCACTTCTGGCCGCAGCACAGGCCATGTTGGCCCGCCGAAGTTCCTTATTGGCCTTCAAGGTGGAGAAATAGTTGACAGCAGCGAACTCGATAAGGGATGAGAAGACGAACGCGAAGCAGACGGCGATGAACCAGTCCATGGCGGTGGCATAGGAGACCTTGGGTAACGAGTGACGAGCGCTAATGCTCAGCGTGGTCATGGTTAGTACTGTGGTGATGCCTGTTGGGAACACATGAACACAGAATCCAGTTAGCTTGACTGATCCTAGAAAGCCTTGGTAAAGATTTCCGTTCTGTTCTCAGTCAATTCGGTAAAACTTAGCCTCTGTTCAACACGATCCTAAACATTAATGAAAATTCATTCATTCATCTGTCATTATTATTTTTGCAACTGACACCTAAAATGGTTAAAAGCTTTTTGAATGATGAAAAACTCATATCTGGAAAATGTAAAATATGAAAATTGGCTCACATTTTATTTTCAGGTCCAATTCTCACTATTAACCAACTATTAACTATGACTTCTGCCTCAATAAACTCCTAATTTGCTGCTGATTAATTGCTAGTACGGTAGTTGTTAGTTTAGGTATGGGGTGGAATAAAGGATCTAAAATATGATCATGCCGAATAAGGCACAGCCGTTTTTTCCTCATATGATTTTTGTGTTACTACAATTCAAAGGAAGGCCAATTTGTCATTTGGTTGCCATTTGCAATTTGTAAAACCAAAATACACCAGGGTTATCATGATACTAGTAAAGTAGTAAAGTAACCAGTAAAGTATGCATTCATTTAGTGGTTTTCAACCATCCGACAGTGATTATTAAAGTACAAAAGCTATATCTATCTTTCTTCTTACTTTTTTTTTTTTTCAAAGCAGCGAAACAAATCTAGAAACCTCCCCAAACCTATCCCACCCCAGTAGACTTCAAGATTATTGAAAATAAACAGAATCTAGATACAATATTTTAATAGAATATAAATAAATGAATAAATAGACATCTTTCCTGTACTGTTGTTGTTATTTTTAAAAGACTATGCAGTTGGATCCTTTCTTCCATGTTTCTGATCACCAACATAAAGGAGCTGATGGGAAAATGCGGGGTGGGGGGGCAGCGTACAGTTATTTTATAATGGATCATAGAGACCGATGGGCCGCTGGTGCGTGTTGGGTCTATTGAAGAGGTCATTTACTCAAAGCTCTGCATGAACACCGTATGAATAGCTCCAGGATGAATAATAGACATTAGTTCAGTAAGAGCTGAAAAGCCTTTGAGATTCAAAACGATTTGCACAAAAGATAACAGATAACATTATTTAATAAGCTTTGTGATATTTTATTTTACATCTAAAGCAGCGCATCTGTTGCTTCATTTAATAAAATATATTTATAGATTAGTAACCCAAAGGCAAAGGGTTTTTATTTTATGAGACAAGAATGGGCTTCATTCAGTTAATTTTTTCTTAATGTTTTCTTAACGATATTATGTTAGATATTTTTCCCAAATATTTTCAGGTTTTTTTCTCGCCCATGTAAATATTTTGTTTGCATACTATTTTTGTATGTATACAAAACAATGTTCCAAAGAACTTATTTGCTTTAAAAATACTGCATTTACCTGTAGATATGTTTTATAGTGCCTTGTAAACTTGACTCACTGACTGTTTTAGATTTAGATTTGTCATAATTTGTCATAATTATTCAATACAATGTTGTAGTAGCTGTACCAAAGCTCAAGATATTTATCTGTTGTACAAGCTATAAGTGAGACATTGAAAATTCTGCAAGAATTTGCATGAATAAGAGATCAATTAATAAGGAATAAGTTGGTTACTTCAAAATAGCAAAGTTACGAATTTAACTTACAGTATGCACAAAATTGGAATATCGCATAAAACATTTGCAAACAAAGCACCGTTTCCATCCAGTGAGTTGAAGTGAGTCACTACCTGATTAACTTATGCTAAATATCATGAAGAAAAATGAAATTTGCTTCAGTAGGAGAAGGCACTGTATATAATATTTTTTTTGAATACAATAAACTATGAGCTTCAGAGCACGGAGACGAAACGTGGTCATGTTATGTTATTTTCAGAGCCTGCTGTTTGGGAACGCAATTCTGAGAGTTAATTATAACGAAGCACTTTGACGAGACTTTGCTCAAGCATTTTAGAATGACAAAACTAGCATTTCAGATGCTGTGCAATGAGATCGGTCCATTAGTTGGTCCAGTTTTATGCTGTCCCATTGCAGTCACGTCTTTTTTGATGCACATTAAGGAGTTTATGCAGTAAAAGCGTTTCCATCGTAGTTTATGCACATGTTTTCTTACCAGATAAGAAATTTATCCAACTTAGTTGAGTGTATCATTTTTATAATTTAATTTTTATTTATTTTTTGGCGCATTTTTAGAATTTATGCACATCTTGGCATTTCCATCCAGCGATTTTTAAATGCGATATCGCAACATGCGCATAAAAACAGGTGGATGGTGCCTGTTTAGTACCACTAGGGATTATGAATAATAAATAATCATTATACTTGAGATAAAACATACATTCCCAAGAATATTCATTCATTTGTTTATTAATTAATTAAATAAATAATTAATTAATTTAAATCATTGCTGCCGGTAAAGCATCCAATTTCAAGTGAACTGGAATTCAATATCAGATGGGCAAGATAAAATTGTCCAAAATGTGAAGACTGAAGTACAAGATGACTGTAGATGACTGCTGTTTACTCAGAGGAGTACAAGCACTGAAAACTACGTGATATTAGGGTCCGATTACAAGACATATTTTCATAACAGACTAAGAAAAATGGTAGAGGCCTGGGTTGCAACTTCCATTATTTTCTTTTGAGAGCAAACTGTATGTCATACCAAGTCATATGCTGTCACTTTACTTCATATACACACATAAGTAAAACAAATCTGGTCTTTCTGCGTTTTTCACCCCACTATGCCTCACCTTTTCAAAACCTGTTACTTTAAGGGCAAAGGTGTTGCTGATCCAATCTGCCGAGCTCTCCACATCAGGACTGGCCTGCTGTATTTTTGTTGGCCTGCTGTGGGTGATCTATAGGGCAGCTCATGGTCAATGGGTCGAGCAGATAGAAATTAGATACGTTTTCTCACCCAAGGAGAGACTACATTCAAGAGAGGGAGTACCTGCTATGAGCACAGTAACGATGAAACATACCCAGGCCTTAATAGAGACATTGACATTTTATGGCAAGCACAAAGCTTGATTCTAGATGACTGAGCACTATAGACACAAAACAGCAGTCCATTATAAATGGACCATATGGGAAGCTGAGTTCTCAAGGATCAGGTTTGCATGTAGCACCCAGTAATAAAATTCACTGTATACAGAGCTGAATAAAGGCATATAAACACTAGGCCTTTGGCAAGGTTTGTCCAGCTCTAAATGACAAAAGGAACCATAAAAGAATAATACAATAGTTGATTCAGCACATGCTCTATATTATATATATCATGCTCTCACATGCTCTATATACTCTATATTTCCTCTGCCACATTCACACTTGCGTACATTCAAATATGGTGGAAGCATGTGATGCCAGGTTGAACAGTAATTATGCCAAACTTCATTGGTTCTTGTGTGACTCAGAACTGATGTGTCACAACTGAATATGAACATATTCAAATTGCATATGAGATTTGAGCGCAGAGGGGAGTATTTTCAGTGAATAACAACATTAGTGAATAGCTATTTCCTTAAAGCTACCATAAGAGTTCTGAAGACTTGGAATATAAAGGCTTGAGTAAAGGTACTGTTATGCAACGTCACCTAATGCATATCTAAAAGCTACAATGCCATGATAAGTTTTTATTTTTTTTTATTTAATTTATTTACTCAGAATTGCATTGGTTAAATGAATTGAACCAGCTCGTTGTTACTGTTTTCATACAGTTAAAGAGACCTATTATATTATTCTGAACCATCTTTTTTTGAACAGCTCTTTTCTCAGGTGTTCAATAGAATCTGATAGATGTCCAGTACACAGAGCTGTGTTTCCCAAAAGCATCATTAGCCTAAGCAGATTGCAGAAACCACATGCACCAATGATCTCTACAATCATGCAATGCTTTTGGGAAATGCAGGCGAGTATAATTACTTACAGATGGGAAATGGAAATAGTTTTATGTCTAAAAGCAACGCTCTTGAATAGGTCAATTGCCTAACTCTGATCTCATAACCGACACTCATATAAATATCCACTTAGCTCGTTCCCTCTTTTCAACCTCAAACTGATGTCTTTCACAGATAAATATAACTTGAACTTTCATCTCCACAATCTAATAAAAAAAAATAAAACTCATTGAATATTCAACTCCAGCTTCAAATCAAAGGTTAATATCTAGACAGATCCTATTTACAAGAGAACACGTTTAACGGATCCTGAGCATGAATGGAAATGTATAAAGCAAAGGACAAACACAACTCCTAGGGGTAAAAGCATGCTTTTAAGGGCAAAAAGTTGGTCCAAATTAACCTCAGTCAATTACATCTCTGAACCCGATGCTCTGGGTTATTTCAGCTTTTAGTGGAAGAAGATTGTGATGTAGAGCAACTACAATGGATATGGACAGTGAGTGCCTCTGCCTATTCATCTCTACTCTCTAAAGCAAGTCATTTGTTAGAACTCTCACTCCGTTTCTTTTTTACACTGTATTAAGTATTCTTTCACATCTCTTTTCACAGGAATAACACTTTCACCTCAGAACTGAGAAACACACTGAAGGTTGCTCACCTCTCCACGTGAGCGGTGTTTGCTTGCAGAAACAACTCCTCTGACATGGTGCATTTCACACTTCGCTTAGAGCGAAGCCATTTTTATACTAAAGTTGTGACTTTATCATCAAAACATGAACGTATCCCAATTAACCCATTTAAAGTGATAGTTCACCCAAAAATGAAAATCCTGGCATCATTTACTCAACTTCGTGTTGTTCCAAACACAATCTTCAAAATGTCTTCTTTTGTGTTCAAAAAGGACTTGAGGGTGAAGAAATGATGACAGAATGTGCCGTTTTGGGTGTCTTCAGTTCAAAACACCTTTATTATCACAATCCTTGCATAGGTTCCTGGTAGAGTATATAGTGCTCCAAACAAAACACATTTCCTCAGAAAATTCAAATATGTTTCCAAAAACGTTTTACCATCTTGCACAAAGGGAATATGACAGCTTGCAATGGCTTTAATTGCTTCATGCTGATGTGTTTTTCATAAAGAGAAACACTTTAGCTGTAGGTTATAGACTGATACACTCCTAATTGCCCAATAAGCTCATTCTAATGGTCCCATTCAAACACAAGCGGGAGACCACAAAGACAGATGCTTCATTCGTGCATATAAATTTATCAGCTGAACAAAGTAAAAGTTAAGAGCCTGAACAGTCTGGTTCATTCAAAGTTAAAATAACAGTAAATATATATATTTGCATCCACTGAAAAATGTATTCTTCTTCTCATGTTTCTGTTTGGGCAAACAGAGGAAGGCAAGTAAGAGGATCTCAATATGTTTGCTTTATCCTACACCACCACAGAACAAGGGCCAAGGCACTTTAAGTGATTTAGGACCATTGCCAATAGCTGCCAAGAAGAGTGCATTAAGATAATGAAGCAATGGAGATCTGCATAAAAAAGCAACAGAAAATGTGCATCATCTCATCAAGTTATAAAAGGCTGTTTTGCAAATTCATCTGGTTTCTATTCTGTTTATGAAGAAAGACTTTGATGTATATTTATGATGGCACCATTTTTATGAGAACTTTCAGTATCGGTCTCGCAATTCACAACACTTCACTTTAAATTGTACAGTACAAATATAGATTAATTTGTTTCAAATCTGGTGTGTTTAAAATACAAACACCTTCTGCTTTCTGTGGCTCAGTTCCAGAACTTAGTGAAGTGCTTTGCACTCTACAGCCTACATAGACAGCATCCTAGTGTCAGACACCTTCAGTAGTGTCAATAGTCTGTTTAATGATATTGATTACTTATAAGGGATTTCTATCACTTCGTTCACTGCCTGGATTGTTTTCAGTGAGCTTGTTGCTATGCATGCTAGGATTGCATTTTGCATGAGGAATGCATTGGAACTTGGCCAAAAGAAGGTCATAATGATCTTAGAAGACATATTGTTGCTGCCTACCTTTTAGAACAGACTTAACGTCAGGAAACTATGATCTATTGTGCCTTAAAATGCTGCAGCTCACTAGATCTAAAATACAAGGTCTCATTTCAAATCTGATTTTGTATGCATAAAATGCCATGCACTTTAGTATTAGTATATTAGTGCCTGCACAATGAGCCCCACAGATGAACAATTAAAAAGGAAATAAAATACAGTGGCTTACCAAACACAGTTCTGGCCGGTACTGACTCCTTGTCGATCCAGAAGGAGACCTGTGCTAGGATCACAGTCATAATGCACGGGATGTATGTCTGGATCAAGAAGAAACCCATTTTCCTCTGCAGGTGGAAGTACACCGTCATGACTATGTATTCACCTGTGAGAGATGGATACGGGACATTAGTGGAATAGGCAATCCTAAACTACAAACCATAGATTCTGTAGAAACACATTCAAGACAAAAATCCATTTCAACACATATTCAACCCATACGTTCAAGATTTATTGAAATCATGTTTTAAGAGGTTTGCATTAAGAATTGGTGCTCGGCAAACCAGAAAACATTTGTTACTGAATCATACGTCCCAAAGCTCATACCTGTGCTTGACTTCAGCATCTCACTAGACACTGTCTGTCCAATGAGATCATACTGTAGCAGACTGGAACTCTCCTCAGGAATCTCCACTGAAAATAACGGCCCTTTCTTCCATGTGTAAACAATCTCACTCATTGGGTAGGCATCTAAATTAGGCACAAATCCAAATGGAAGTCAGTCATACCAGTAATCCATGCAATGGGAATATGTGCCATTTCAAACATACTTACAGCTGCCAAATTTCAAAGGACATGAATGTCCATCCATTGGAAAATTGATCAGCCGCATGGGACACTCAGCATTGATGGTTAACCTGAGAACAATAAAAGCATCACATTTAATTTATGTAAAATAACAGATGATTTTCTCTATAGTGAGCATCAAAAGTCTATATGGAAAAATCCTTCGTTTTGCACTTGCATTAAAGAGATAAATGGATTCTGTCCTCATTTACACACCCGTCTATGAGTTCTTTCTCCTGCACTCTCAGAAATAAAGGTACAAAAGCTGTCACTGGGACGGTACCTTTTCAAAAGTTACATGTTTGTACCTAAAGGGTTCATTTTAGTATCTTAATGGTACATATTAGTACTTAACGTGTACATATTTGAACCTAATAGGTACAAAAGTGTACCTTTTGAAAAGGTACCACCCCAGTGACAGCATTTGCACCTTTATTTCTGAGAGTGTGTTGAACACAAATAAAGATAACTGAAGAATGTTGGTAACAAAACAGCCATTAACTTCCATAGTATGGAATAATAATACTATGGAAGTCAAAGGCTACCAGACACTGCAACATCCTTCAAAATTGTATCTTTTGTGTTCCACAGAAGAAGAAAAAATCATGTTTGGAACAACATGAAAGTGAATAAATGATGACATGATTTTTATTTTTAGCTGAACTATCTCTTTAACGTTGCACTGATTTTAACACAATTTCTTCTACAACTCTTATTATCAGCATTAAAAATGTTAAGCATGCATTGCATATTTACAGTTGCATGGTATATCATAGAATCTAATGTACTTTTTGTGGACTGCTAAGAAAGAATGTGTGTTATTAAGTGTTTATTTTCTACTGGTATTTTAGAGAGCAAGTGTGCAGTGCATCTTTGACTTGGAGAGCAAATGTTCTGGCACGCAGGCTACCTCATGGTGTACAGAATAGTTCCGTTCTGCATGATGCGGAACAGCTTGTTGGGAGTGGTCATGTTGTGCGAAATAGAACGTTTGCCATTTCGGAAGAAAGTGTCCGGTGTCCAGATCTTGCTGACCATTAGGTTGTTGAGACGCAGGATCTCGATGGGGCCCTCAAATTTCAACCGGTTGTCCATCCACGTTTGTCGAAAAAACACATCCATTGTGTATTCCTGAGAAAGGGTTTTAAGGGTTTTATAAGATGTAGTTTCTGTGACTGTAGTTTGAAATCAACACACATCAATTTTTCATGTGCAAACACAGATATATAAACAGCAACCCACAATACATTTTCATGAGTGAGCACATCAGCAATGTGTCATCGGGTATGTATCTGGTATACATTCACTCTGGAATGGTATTTTTATCTTTTTTTCCCCACTAATCTTGGCAGAGACTTATCTATACTGTCTTTCGGATTGTCACAGTGGATCACATGGCAAGCGAGGTGGCTTTGGACATTGTAGAAAAATAGTGTAGTGTGTAACAGAGGAAAGAAAGCCGAGCCGGGACCCTCACTGTCAGGGATTGTCAACTGGATTAAAATCCCTAAGCTGCTATAATGACATCCTGCCCAAATGTCAGAATAATGAAGCCAGGGCCGACTTGACTAGAGGCAGTGGGCATAGAAAGCATTCAATTACGGTGGATATATGTTTGCATGTATCATATATATTATTGCTTTACTCACGTACCATTTCCACATCAGAAACAGGACCAAAGCTGGTGACAAAGATGTCTGTTTTAACCTCTGTGACAGGACCTACAGTTTATTTTTTAAATAAATAAATAAATAAAGAAAGAATAAAAATCCTTAGTTTATTCATAACGCATATTTTGAACAAAATAAACTTGCAAAGCGATAAGGCAGTTTCTGATGAAGATCTTGATGAAGTCTCAGACGCAAAGTCCATATCATTTAATTTCATGTGAAAATTGGATTCAACTCCCTAAAGTAAGACTTTAATACATAAAGTGATTCCAGCACTTGCCTACCTCCAAATCCAGGTCGGAGTCTGTTGTCATATCCATCTAATAATCTGTCCAAAATGCGCGTAATGTTATCCAAATATATCCTCGTCCCGGTTGGCGGATTTGCAAACACCTGTCCAACACTGTAAACAGACACAAAACTTTATTTCCATTTTCACACACGAACAAGCAAAGCAGAAAAATAAACACGCATGCAAAGTCCGATAAAAGCACTTTGCTACTTACCAAGACAGGAAAAAACATGTGCGTATCCAAGCCATGCTTTGCGCGCGCTCTCTATCCAAGTGTCCCCTTGTCAACTAGTGTTAGTTGCACGTCCCATAATTTATGTGTGCGAAAGGAGTTGGTGCGGTCGTGAGTCTTGTGTGCGTAAATCCTGAAGCTTTTATGCGTGAAGTCTTGCTGGAGTTCCTCAGTGGGGTTGCGCTTCTTCTGACTCACTGATGGGAAACTAAAGTGCTTTCAAAGAGGCGGAGTAGATGGAACCAAAGGACTTTGACAATGATCGAATAAAGCATTAAGAGAGATTAGAGGAGAACGATAGAGTTGTCAGGGAATTATCTAAAGATTTGGAAAAAAGCGCAAATGTTCTGCTGTTTGAGTTTGCGTTATGGTCGGTGTGATATTTTATCCGTTTAAACTCTCAAACTTTGATCATTAGTTAATGTGCATTCAAAAACTGAGAATTTCATGCAACTTTAATCAATATATCTTTACATGCATAATTAAATTTGCAACTACTGATCTTTTTAGGCATTATATAACATTTGCCAATTAATGAGCGTTGTTTTAAATGAAACTTATAGGCGATGTTTAAAAAACAAAATAGTCCATTTTAGAGTTTAATTATTAAGATAATGTCATTTTTAGGCAGTATATAATATTTGCCGATAATATGTCATTATTGTTGTTCTCCTCATTTGTACGTCGCTTTGGATAAAAGCAACTGCTAAATGATTAAATGTAAATGTAAATTATTGAGCATTGTTTTAAATCATGTTGCTTGCCAGCTGAAGCATATAGCCAACATCTATTTAAATACAAAATAATCAATTTAAGAGTTTTTATCTTATGTAATATCAAAACATTATAAACAGCTTGTAGGTTAGATTTCAGCTGTGTTTGTGTATATTTCATGGCTGTCTTGTTTACAGTTAGGATGAGAGTGTATAATATTAAGATATTGTCATTATTAGTTTTTGTTGCCTTTGTCATATTGTTACAGAGGACAATATTGCATTCTCAAACAGTGAATTCATTCGGGTCACTTACCAGTCAAAAGATTTTCATATAGAACTGTGTATGAGGCAAAATGTTATGTATGCTGAGATAAAAGTTTATGCACTGGCAAATAATGCACAATAGTTTTGGACGAAATATGGGTGTTTTTATGAACCATGCTTGTTTATTTTTGATTTGTGATTACTTGATACAAAATCACTGATGCAATAAAATTTCATTGCCAGTATTTATAATAATGTAGTGCAATGGTGATAAAATGTCTCTCTCTATGCTGATACAGCCCTTTACACTCACTCAGAATTGATGGGATGACATCTGCACCAGGATGGCTCTTTCCACTGGAGCTTATTCAAATGATGCTGTTTGAATCTTCTTGGCATAGCCTGTACCACTCTCACTGGAACAACACTGGGCCATTATCCTAATCCACGGTCATAAGGTTTTAATGCATCAAGCCATCATACATCATTTGATTCATCTCAGATTTGTTGAGCCCTTCAGTGTGCATTGTCAGGGAATGACAATTACATGTTGATGTGGGATCAGCAGGATTTAAAATTCTGCCAGTTTCAGAGATGTTGCCACCGGGTCACGTCTTCCAGTTGTTGTCCACTCCATGAAAACAGGTCAGTCCCAGACATGATAATCGTGGAGCTTTTAGAAAACATAATCATGGCAGAGGAGGTTTGTGATATGACCGCTGAACAATGAGATTGCTGGGATGTGAAATACCAGCAGAGGCAGGCCTGTTGAGCACTGAAGCATAGCGAGAACTGGGAGGCAAAAACCAAGCGAGCGGGCCACTGGAGCATGAACGGGGGTAAAGGTGTGCCAACAGACATGGATACTGTGCTTCTGGTCACAATAACACTACACCCAAGCAAATGTTCTCTGTTTGGTCAGTATGGCACTCTGTAAACAACTGTGTAGCAGCTGGCCCTTACAGACGGGGACAATATGAACATGGAGCTCAGGCGGTTGTGCGAACATAATCACACCAAACATTAATTCAAATGTTATGCAGACTGACCTTGTATGTGAAATCCATGAAATCAACTTAACTATGGCAAACTTGAGTTTATAGATTTGTGAATACAGAATTTATTTTAAGCATGTTCAAGTATCAGGTTGATACATCCTTTCCAAATCAAATTAAGCCCAAGCAGAAACAATGTTTTTAAATTGGATGTTTATCACATTTCAAAAAAAAAAAAAAAAAAAAAAAAAAATTAAGCAAATTATGTAAATTCTATTTTGACAGGTCACAGAGGCAAATTCCCCAAATTCAAGATAAGGGGCAAAAAAGGGCCCCTGTGCAAGCTAAATCTATTATGTCATGTCACACTTAACCCCTTCAAAACAGTTATACACAACAGCTTATAAATCATACGGAATTAATATTATTATTATTATTATAATTTTTTTTTTTTTACATTTTGTGTGACAGGTAGGGTTGGGGTAAGGGGACAAAAAGAATTGTTAAAAAAATTCTCCATTAATGAGCGTGGAATATTTAATGTAAATGTATATGATGAAATGAAAACAGATTCAAATAGTTGTTTACTTCATTACTTTTCTCTCTCCAGGAAAAAAATTCTGGGATTTTTTATAAATCCCACCTTTAGCGTAGGAAGTGGCATATGCCTCTTTCAGGGCAGGTTTTGTGCGTACGCAATGGTTATCAATGAGGCCCCTGGGGTGTGACAATTCACCTCCTCCTGGAAGGCGCGACCTCACACCGCAGACACAAATGGAGGGACTTGGGAGGAGGACAAAAGGAGTGGAGAAGGGATGGTAACAGGGGATGGCGAAGGGCTGGCAGGAAGGTAGGCGGACAATACATGTGTGAGGTTCTGGCGGAGGACAGACTCCCAAGAGGAGGACGACAGACAGAGTCCAGGGAGGAGACGATGGAGGGAGGAGCCATGGAGGAAACTGGAGGAGCCAGGGCAGATCAGATGGAGGGAGGAGCCAGGGAGAAAACAGGAAGGAGCTGGAGCAGGAGGAGCCTGGCGGGACCCAGGCCACAGCCATGATGGCAGGAGGGTGGAGCCATGGTGGAGGAAGGGTTGATGGCTCCAGGGAGCTGACCGATGGCAGTGGAGCAGGTGGTGGTGGAGCCCGAGGCGGAGACGGAGAGCCGATGAGCCAAGGTGATGCTGAGGATGGGGCTGACAGGAGACAGCGAAGGCGATGGTGAGGACTGGTGCAGAGGTGGTGGGAGAGGGAGGCTGGGCGGGAGTTCAGAATGATCTGGGGGGTTTGAAACGGTGTGTGCTGCCCACACACCACAAGCCCACTCCCAGCACCATGAGTGCCAGCGACAGGGGAACGACCCCCGCTGTCGCTTCAGGACAGGCAGACAGTTCAGGGCAGACAGATATTTCTAGGTAGACAGACAGTTCGGGTAGGGTGACCAGACGTCCCGTTTTTCCCGGGACAGTCCCGTATTTCAGCTCTATTTTTAGTGTCCTGACATGATTTTTAAAAAATCATGTTTTGTCCCGTATTTCAAAATTTCTTTAGGGTTGGGTGATCAGAGCGAGTAGTAGTAGTGTTGTGTCACGCGAGAACATCTTAATCAAAGGTAATTCAGCTTGTTGTGGAGCAAAATTACCATCCAATCACAATTCGTTATCTATTAACTTGCAGTTAGTGAAGAAGGGATAGATAGTTAACAAATTAATAAACAGTTCTTAGCTTTGTTTTGCCAGAACATGAGGTGACATTTCACCAAGCACAAAAACAGTAATCATAATTACAGCATCAAGCATCAACAACATTTATTTATTAGTTTGTTAATTTCATGATATTGCCCTGCCCTGTAACAAGTTCCTGGTTTTTCATTTAGAATTTATTTCAGATGCAGCTTCTGTGCCACCTTTGCAGTGTAAAGATGGCTTTTGTTGATATTGATTGGTAATAACCTTTAAAAAAAATAATAATAATAAAAAAAACACATATACATTTAATAAGGCAATTATAAAAATTGCCCTTACAACGTTAAATAATTCCTGGGGGCAAATATTGCCCCTTAATAGAAAAGGACATTTCTGACCCTGTAAATCAGACATAATCTTGAATATTAAAACAAGAATATTTACAGCTGATTGCTATCAATACAAGACACTGTATTTTTCTATAACCCAAGATATAACACGAGTGCTGCTTTGTAGCCATTTTTAACAGATGAAAATATTAGTTTTGTAGTTTAGTAATTGCTTTCTTTATCATTTAAAATAAAGCTAATCTAGAAACATGCTATTTTAGATATATAATTCTTAATACACTTTAATAATAATAATAATTATTTGTTTGTTTTCAGAGATGGAGAAAACTGTGAGACATCAAAGAATCTGAACCCGACCTAGAGACGGCCTTTTTCTTGCTCAGTGGATAAGAGATTTAATGATCATTATGTCCTGATGTTTCTTAACTTTTGTATTGTTATTCAAGTTTAAAACAATTGTTTTCAGTGAGTAACAACAACGGAAGACAATTACATGCTCAAAAGATATGGGTCGCTCTGATAACCTGACACCTGTAGTCATGGGAAATATTAATTTTCATTGAACAACTTCAATTTGATCTAGTACTTGGATATCATATTATGAAGAAAAGTCAAGTCAAGTCAAGTCAATTCACTATTATTTCTATAGTGCTTTTAACAATGTAAATTGTGTCAAAGCAGCTTTACATCAGCTTGATATAAAGCTGGGTGGCTTTACATCAGCTTTACAGTATTTAGACGGGGAAACAGTGTGTCGAAATAGTGTCATTCTCCTCCGGCCAGACAAAATCAGCAGTTTAAATCTAGGCTGCAGCAGAGTCAGATTGTGCAAAGGGCTCATCTAGTTATCCTGGTCTCCGCTGACGTTCAGGGCTGTAGAGGTCATCTCTAGGTGCTGATCCACCATCTGATCTGGATACGGACTGGATCGGGTGGCTATGGTGACCTCGGAATAAGAAAGAAACAGACTAATATTAGTGTAGATGCCATTCTTCTAATGATGTAACAAGTACATCGGGTGTTTTGGGAAGTGTTCCCGGTTCTGGTTGGCCTAATTAATTCAGCCTAACAATCCTTTAACGGATTTGAATTATAGAAATGCGATAGTGTATTATGTGTAAGCCAGGTTAAAGAGATGGGTCTTTAATCTAGATTTAAACTGACAGAGTGTGTCTGCTTCCCGAACAGTGTTAGGTAGATTGTTCCAGAGTTTGGGCGCTAAATAGGAAAATGATCTCCCACCCGCAGTTGATTTTGAAATTCTAGATATTATCAAATGGCCAGAGTTTTGAGATCGCAGCGGACGTGAAGGACTATAGTGTGATAAGAGCCCACTCAAATACTGAGTTGCCAAACCATTCAGGGCCTTATAGGTAATTAGCAAGATCTTAAAATGTACGTATATGATGTTTAATAGGGAGCCCATGCAGTGTTGACAGAACCGGGCTAATGTGGTCAACATTCCTGGTTCTAGTAAGAACTCTAGCTGCTGCATTTTAAACCAGCTGGAGTTTGTTTATTAAACGCGCACGGCAACCACCCAATAAAGCATTACAATAATCTAGCCTCGAGGTCATGAACGCATTAATTAATGTTTCTGCATTTGACATTCAGAGCATAGGCGATAATTTAGATATATTTTTAAGATGGAAAAATGCAGTTTTACAAATGCTAGAAACATGTTTTTCAAAGGAACGATTGCTATCAAAAAGTACGCCTAGGTTCCTAACTGATGACAAAGAATTTACAGAACAGCCATCAAGTATTAGACAGTGATCTAGGTTATTACATGCAAATGTTTTTGGTCCAATAATTAACACCTGTTTTTTTTTTCTGAATTTAGCAGTAAGAAATTGCTAGTCATCCAGGTTTTGATATCAATTATACAATCCGTTAGTTTTGCAAATTGGTATGTTTCATCGGGTCATGAAGAAATATAGAGCTGAGTATCATCAGCATGACAGTGAAAGCTAACACCGTGTTTCCTAATGATATCTCCCAAGGGTAACATGTAAAGCGTGAAAAGTAAGGGACCTAGTACTGAGCCTTGAGGTACTCCATACTGCACTTGTGATTGGTATGATACCTCATCATTCACTGCTACGAATTGATGGTGGTCAGATAAGTACGATTTCAACCATGCCAGTGCATTTCCTCTAATGCCAACATAATTTTCTAGTCTATTTAAAAGAATGTTGTGGTCGATAGTGTCGAACGCAGCGCTAAGATCCAGTAGCACTAATAGAGAGATACAACCACGATCAGATGATAAGAGCAGGTTGTTTGCAACTCTAATGAGAGCAGTCTCAGTACTATGATATGGTCTAAAACCTGACTGGAAATCCTCATACATCATTTTTCTCTAAGAAGGAACATAGTTGTGATGATACTACCTTTTCTAATATCTTTGACAGTGCATAAAATTGCATACAATAAAATTATTTAGTTTTTGGAGAGCCATATGTTTGTGCAATTGTGTATGTGGGGAACATTTGGACTTAGTATATATATAAAAAATACCTTTTGTTGTTTTCACCCCATTACACAGTTACTTACAGTATGTCAAATTCATGTAATAACTGACTTGATGGGTATTGATTTTGATCAAACATAGCTAAAGTCAACATGGCCTTGAAAAAGGCACCAGGTGGCCTCTTTTCTGGCTGGGAGGCAGGTAATATTGCATTGAAGCTGGCTGATAGTTAGCTGTATTTTCAAGGTTGAAGACATCAATGGTATTGGCATGGACACATGCAATTCTCATCCAGAATTAGAGAGCATCAAAGCACAGGGAGAACACATGGCCAGTAGGCAGAATTTGGAAGTTAACTATGTAAATGCAGTGTGTGACTGACAGGATTTCAGAAAGCTTAAGGTGAGGTCAACAAACGGTTTCAAATATCACCTGAAAGAGAGCTTTACTTTAAAAATGTACATAATTCCAAATGTTGAAATATCGATATGCTATAAAATAACCTTCCATGAAAAATGAACATATATATTATACATTTACAAATATCTCAAGTTTCTCATTGTCATCTCTCAAGTGCACACTTCACATCGTTGATCTTTTTTGGGGGAGATGCCACTTAATATAGATGCCTGAAAAGACTATTAATCTTTAACAGAGATTTGTTTTGGTTTTACATTTTATGAATCCAATTTTATGCACATTTTATGTGACGTGACAGCTGCCTTTTAAGCACATATTCACTCAATATGATTTGATTATACTGCCAGTTAACTATGGGCATGTCTGACATCTGTCTTTTTTTTTTTTGTAATTGGATTTTAGCAAGTATTTTCACAGCACTTTGCACTGTTGTTCCAGTTCAAACTAGTTAAATATTTTTTAGGGAAAAATGAAAAATATTGATCTATTTTATCTTCTTAATAGCCAATAAAAGCTATGTGAGTTTCACAAAAAATGTAGCAGGATCAACTATACAGTATCTGCAGTTGTGCTGTGTTGATTTTTTTTTTGTAAATGGCAAGGATACATGCAGCCAATGACAACCAGTGTGCGTCCTCACTGAATCTCAGCCTGAGAAGTCACATCAACTTAACAGTTGCATAGGAGATCCCATAAAGAGCAACTTTGATGTGGTAAAGCTGCATGTATGTACAAGCTGTCAGATAATGCTCTCTCACCAGAGAGCAGTCGATTACAGTTGATGAGACACATACTTTGTGGAAACTGTGAAGTGAACAGCATATTCTATGGCATTCCAGGGCCCATTTTTGCAGCAGGGACCCTCTCTA
Source organism: Aspiorhynchus laticeps (assembly GCA_023376895.1). Taxonomy (NCBI): domain Eukaryota; kingdom Metazoa; phylum Chordata; class Actinopteri; order Cypriniformes; family Cyprinidae; genus Aspiorhynchus; species Aspiorhynchus laticeps. The sequence goes on from CM041811.1 coordinate 3,744,393, forward strand.
ACTGACGAAGAATGTTTGCTACATTTCGATTGGATCTTGGTGGACTAACACAAACAAATACCTAATGCCATCAGATAAGGATGCTAAAAAAGCTGCCAGACACCCTTCAGAGGGAAAGAAGACCCCTAGTTCCAAGCCCGGGAAGGAGAGGACTGCTCATTGCTCCACGTGAGGTTTCCACTCATCTAATTACTAAGGTATAGGGACTGGAACTGCCATATCAATTCTTTAAGACTTTTGGATGTAGCAGTAGTGGCTGAAACAAAGAGAGGCCACAAAAATCTGTCCGTCTTTCAGATGAGACGTTAAACCGAGGTCCTTACTCTCTGTGGTCATTAAAGGGGTCATATGATGCGATTTCAAGTTTTCTTTTCTCTTTAGAATGTTACAAGCTGTTCGTGCATAGATAATATCCCTAAAGTTGCAAAGACTAAAGTCTCAAACCCAAAGAGATATTCTTTATCAAAGTTAAGACTCTGCCACGCCCCCTAAAACGGCTCATTCAAACACGTCCCCACATGTCTTCGTCACGATGTGGAAATATTTATGTAATGCCTCCCAAATGTTCACGCAAAGAAAGAAGGCGTGGTTTCAGTAACCGCAGTAGTGTTGATGCAGCCATGTCAGGGAGACGCTGTAACAAAGGGTCTGAGGCATGGGGATCCATTTGCAGCTTTTATTAAAGACAACGTTAAACAGGCAAAGGTCAGATAACAGCGACAGGGATGGTAGAGACAGGTCCAAACTCATAAACGTTTACCAGGTGTAGGTCGGGGCAGGCGGCAGACAGGAGAAGTAATAGATAGTCCAGAGATCAGATCACAGGGTCAGATAAACAATCCTAGGTCGTACACAGGAGATCAACAATATCAGGTATAAACGCTCAGAAGTGTCAGCCGGTGCAAAACAAGACTTCGCAAAGAGTGCCTGATGGGTAGCAGCTTATATAGGCCACAGAGATGAGCAACAGCTGTGCAGCAATCAGTCTCAGGTACAGGGCATTGTGGGAGATGTAGTTCATAGGTTAATACTCTGGTGACGGTGCCCTCCGGTGGTGTTCGGGGAGGGCCACAGAGACCGAGTTTGTGACAGACGCTGTGTGTTTCTATGTGAAAGCAAAAGCACTTTATTTGGCCTTCCGAAAGTAGATGCAACTAGGAATCATTGTTAAGATTTGTTTACAACACAACAGCACAACCCAAATGTTCAAATTTGTGCAACGTATTTTATGGATGACAGTTTCGTGAACCTTGTAGAGTATAAGGCTGGCTATGCACGAAGGCTATTTTAAAAAAAGGGTCAATTCCGACTTTGCTATGACAATCTGGCTCTTCTGAATCAGCGACTGTAAGTATGTTTTGTTATTAGTTCAAGTATTTGCTATTGACTGTTCAAATGTGGAGTTTTGTGCGTAACGTGTTATGTGTGTGTGTGTGTGTGTGTGTGTGAGAGGGGAACCAGGTCACATCACAGTGGAGTGTACAGCTCGTCAGAAATCGTCTTAACCGCGGCTTGTGTACTGCAAATACATACGAGCATCATCACTGTCTGTCACGCAACTCTGTTCCCCTCTCAGGTTTGAACTGAAGGTAAAACTAACTTGAGAGCTGAAGCTCACAATTATGGTAAGGAGTGTTACATTTCCGAAGCGTGCTTGTGGTGTTCGGGCAATCACAATGTACTGGGTCAGTTGGCCAATCAGAGCAGACTGCACTTGTTGGAAGGAGGGACTTTGTAGAAAACGACTCGTTTGAGAGAGGCGGGGCATAGAGGAACTACAATGTACAGTATTTGAAAAATAATGTGTTTTTTGAACATTTTTAAAGCATGTCAGCATATTCTGCTACACCAAATACACAAAATAATGATCTATAAAATAGCATATGACCCCTTTAAAAATCCCATGGCACTTCTTGTAAAGAGTAGGGGTGTAACCCCGGTGTCCTGGCCAAATTGCCGCCACTGGCCCTAGTCAATCATGGCCTCATAATAATCCCCACCCACTTGATTGGCTCTATCTCTCTCTCCTCTCCACCTGTAGCTGGTGTGTGGTGAGCGCACTGGCATCATTGTACTGTGGCTGCCGTCGCATCATCCAGGTGGATGCTGCACACTGGTGGTGGTTGAGGAGAGACCCCCCCCCCCACATGATTGTAAAGCGCTTTGGGTGTACAGCAATACACAATAAAGCGCTTTATAAATGCATCATTCATCCATTCATTCATTCATTCAAAATCCATCCAAATCCATTCACAACTATGTTTGGAAACCTTACAATTGATGTAAACACATTCATACTTATTCAGAGAAATACACATTCTTAATGACTTATTATTTTATTACAACAAATGGAGCTGTTAACATACAAATTAATGCATGCATGATAGTTCAATATTTTTTCATCATGTTTCAACTCTGTGTTCAGGACATTGCCAAAGGTAGTCAGTTAGTGGTTTGGGAAGTGAATAATACATAGGTGAAATTTTAACTGTGCGCCTTCAATTATGCAAATGAGTACCACAGGGAGAAAGCATGGGCTGTATGTGCCCCCTCTGATGCCAACAGTCAGTCACAGCACTGTAATGGATAACTGCCAAATTGCAATCTCCTCCTCATTGGAAAGGGATGAAAGTACCCTTTCAAGAGCTACTCTTGCTCTGAGTCCCCAGTCCGTCCAGTGACACAGTAACAGATGCACTATGTTTTCAGAGTCTCCAGTCTGTGAAGTGGGAGACAGCAAAAGATACGTCCAGAGCCTTCAGCTTGTGAAGCATCAACAGATATGACCACATTTTGAGTAAACACTATGTCCTGAGTCTTGATCTTGATCAAACCTTCACTTAAAGGTATTGTCATCTGCGTGTTCCAGATTGCTAGGACCCCCTTGATGCTCAAGGAAATCAGCATCCTACAGCACTTTGTGTTCAAGGCTATTGAAATGCATTCCAGCTTCTTTTCCACTGCACTATTATTATGTTCAGAGAGGTTATAGGTGAAAATTAGGATATTGTCAGTGTAAATACAGACGGAACTATGAAGGTGCTTCTGGAAGGTCTCGTTCATAATGCCTTGGAATATGGATGGAGCATTGGCCAACCAATACAGCATCACCCTGTTCTTGTAGAGGCCAGTCTCTGTTATGAAGGCAGCCTTCCGTGTTCTGATGAGGTTGTTGGCACTGCAGGTCAGGTTTGGTGAACAACTTTGCCTCTTGTAGAGTTTCCAGGGCTCCAGGGGAGGAGGGTAGCAGTACTTGACAGCGATGCCATTATGAGTCGTCTTCATTTTTTTGCCATGAAGAATAAGCCTAAAGTGGCATAGAATGTTGATGGTCAGATATAGCCTCAGTTGAGTGCCTCCTCCACCTATTTCCCATAGCCTTCTGTTTGGGTAGTGAAAGGGTTACAGGGCTCCATGCTCCAGATCAGTTGCAAAGTCCCATGATCTGTGAGGTGGTAGCTGTGAAGTTTGTTTGGCACTAAAGACATTGAGGTGATTATGAGAAAGAGGAGGGATATCAAGCTGTAGATCACTCAGTAGGCTTTCTACTGTTGAAGCACAGATGGTTGCAAAAGAAGGTGGCTCTAGATGGAGAGTGGGATTCTGGTTTTGAAGAGGAAGAACTAGACATTCTTGGAGCAGGGGTCTCCCAGGACAGGACCTGACCCAACATCCGTAACACTGCTGTTGAATATAGTACTACCAGGATCTACCAAGGATGACATTTGAGGTGGAAAATATCTGGCACATGCCTATGCACATGGTAACAGGGAAACAAAGAATTGCGCAAAGGTTGAGCTGTCTAGCTGGTCCTAAATCAAGGTTGGCAGTAACTGTGAGGGAAATGGAGTCTGAAGAGAAAGTGACAGAAGCGTAAAAGTGTAAGATTGTCATGCTCTGTCTTTGTTGCACTTTTAGTTTGTTGTCTAGCTCAGTTCCTGTTTCCTGTTATTCGTTCATTGCTCCTTGATTTTTCAAACCCATGTGTTGTTACCCTTATTGGTGTGTGTGTGTGTGTGTGTGTGTGTGTGTGTGTGTGTGTGTATATTTAAGCCTTGTGTTCCCAGTGTTCAGGGTTTGAGAAGCACTGCCCTACAATAAGTTGTTGACTACAATATGCCGTTCTTAATTAGGTGTGTAATTGTGTGCTGGGTGTGGCTGATTAAAATTCTGGGTTGAGTCATAGAAGTGTGAATGGAGAGGGAGAACCCAGTGGAGATGTGACAGTAATAGTGCACTTCTCCTCAACAAGCCACACAGTTTAATTTGTGATTCATGCCTTAGCACGGGGGTGTCCAATCCTGCTCCTGGAGGGACAATGTCCTGGAAGTTTTGTGGGCTGGGTCTAAAAGCTGAAAAATGTTGCCTTTGGAGGATGCATTCCAAGGTAGGAATGCGTCATTGCATGTTCGAATCCAATATTAGCCTTACTTCCTGTCTCCTGAGATATCTTCATCTGATCAATTTTTGAAGGTAGCGCTGATGTACCCTTGGTTCCATTTTATAACCCACAATTATGTGCGTTCCATTCAGTGACAGTTGAGCTAAAAACATAGTCTGAAAGTTGTGGTTAGTGATCAGTTTGTGTGTAAATGTATGTTTCTGACCAACTTTTTCCACTTTTGATGTTGTTTCTTGCGAGAAATTACTAAGGAATTAAATATTTGCTTGGTTATCACCAAACCTTGCTCTATTTTGCTGTATATCATTAGACCGTTATGCTGCCCCAGAAGCCTTTCTGAAATCAGTTTTGTGCGGTGTCTCATAGTCATTGCCTGATAAGGTAGCAAGGCAACAAGTCAGCAGCCAAAGCTTGCAGACGCAGCCTTTGAGTCTGAAAACCTTGATTTGCTTTTTTTGTGTGCTTAACCCTTGTGTTGTGGTCTTCCCAGTCAAAAATGACCGGCCCATAGAAAAAGCTTATAAATCTGTTGTTATGCAATATTATCACCAAATATTGGTATCAATCTTTTTGTCAGCTTGTTTTCTTTCAATTAGGACTGGTTTTGTGTTTATTTTTGGAACTGATTCTTCGTAGGCCTCATTAATCTGAGCTTATGTACCTCAGTTTTTGAATTAAAAAAGCATTATTTGTGGATAATTTTGTCAATATTAAATAAAATATGTAAAACATGCACTGTTTATCAAACTAGCATCCTCTATTGTTTAACCAAGAAATTTGTTTTGAAAAGCTTTTATTTTGTAAAAAAATGCAAAAAAATCTTCCCTGTCAAAAATGACCAGCCTACAACAAATAGGCTATACATCTCTTGTTGTGCAATGTTATCACCAAAAATGGGATTCAATCTTTTTTGTCAGCTTGTTCTCAGAATCTGTCAGAATCAGACTTTATTAGGGTGGGACCTGTGCTCTCAGCTCAGCACCATGCAGTTCGATTGGCATTTGCCAGAGAACACCAGAATTGGTAGGTCCGCCGTTGGTGTCCTGTTCTCTTCACATATGAGAGCAGGTTCACACTGAGCACATGTGACAGAGGTGAAAGAGTCTGGAGATGCCGTGTGGAGCATTATGTTGTGTGCAACATCATCCAGCATGACTGGTTTGGCAGTGGGTCAGTAATGGTCTGGGGAGAAATGTCCATGGAGGATTGCACAGACCTCAGTGCCTAAAGTTTGCAGTTTTTAGATGACAATGGTATTGATGCTATTGACTGGCCCTCGCGTTCCCCAGACTTGAATCCAAATGAGAACCTCTTGGATATTATGTATCAGAACATCCAATGTTGCTGTGATGAACTTCATGCAAGTTGGATCAGCCTGTGACTTTAGTTTTTTTTTTACATAGATTTTTGGTGTGATTTTGAATCCAGCCCTCAGTGTGTTGATGATTTTGGTTTCCATTGACTGTTGTCACATATAGAATGTATATAAGTAAAGATTTTTAAATTGAATATTTCATTTATTGAGATCCAATGTGTGATTTAAGTGTTCTCGAGAAGTGTATTTGCAGGCACAAATACATATGTGAATATGAACATGATCAATATGCTTGTGAACACTAAATATTTCTCAGATTTCCAATCTCCCCCATTCATTTTCAATGGATGGTCATTTTTGACCAATAAAGCGAAGATCAATAATGCCTACAATCAGTCAGTATCAAAATTAAATACAAAACCATTCCTAATTGAAAGAAAACAAGCTGAAAATAAGATTGATACCAATTTTTGGTGATAATATTGCACAACAAGAGATTCATAGGCTATTTGTTGTTGGTTGGTCATTTTTGACCAGGAACACCACAAGTGTTCTTTTGTGCAATATTTTTTTTTTTTTTTTACACGATATAAGGATTTCAAAACGAATTTCTTGGTTGAACATTAGAGCATGCTAGTGTGAAAAATAGTGCAATTTTTTTTTTTCATATTTTATTTAACATTGTCAAAATTATCCACAAATTTTTTTTTTTTTTCAATCAAAAACTGGGGTACATAAGCTCAGATTAATGAGGCCTACAAAAAAATTGTTCCATAAATAAACACAAAACCAGTCCTAATTGAAAGAAAACAAGCTGACAAAAAGATTGATACCAATATTTGGTGATAATATAGCATAACAAGAGATTTATAAGCTATTGTTTGTGGGCCGGTCATTTTTGACCGGGAACACCACAAGTGTAACAAGGTTGAATAAAATAGAAACTGATTTATGTAAATTAACAATTTTTTTTGCGGTGGAATTCCCTGTGTGAACAAAGTCAGTAAATCTTAGTCCAGTTGGATAACATTGAGTACAATTTTTGGGAGAAAGAAAATTCTCTCCGGGTCAAAATGACCCGAACACAACATGAAGGTTTAGGTGGCCCTTCAGGAGCAGGTTTGGTGCCTTAGCACAAATAGTTTTATGACATGAATTTTAAAAACTTTAAATTAAAATACAAAAATAAGCAAAAATGTTAAATATCAAACCACTTTTTTTAATCTTTGAAAACTGCAGCATATTTTTCAAGAGGCTGAGGACACAGAGACACATTTTTCTTGCCACTGCATTCATAATAAATCACATGTAGAATAATGTGATTTAAAACATTTAGGTAACATCAATATGCACTGTACAGATTAAAATAAATACTGTATATATTTTGATGAAAAGGTATATGACAGGCTTTGGGAGCTGTTCAATATAGAACAAATGAAAGAAGGTAGCTAAGAATAGTCCCGAGGCCTGATCATGTTTAGATATTGAAAAAAAGGCATGTTTCAACCCAATTCACTCTCTTGTGATTATCATCCTAGAACTCATATTGAACTCATAAAATATTGAATAACTTTGCAATACATACATTACAATTCTCACCATGTAGTGCAGAACAGTTAGTTTTGATTAATCATCATTGGTCTCTGAATGAATCTATAGATTTATTTTGCAAATATAACACTGATTTGAAGTTGTTCTCGAGAACTTACATTATATGCATATATTATGTATACTCACATATACTATACTTACAGTTAATGGTATGGACAAATCCATCACTCTAAGCATAAGCAATAGTAATGGTGATGCTTGCCATAGAAAACAACACTATATGTTTTCCAGCCTGAACACAGCTTGATCTAAAAAAAAAAGGTAATTAAAAATAATATATATATATATATATATATATATATATTTATATATATATATATATATATATATATATATATATATATATATATATATATATATATATAAATTTATTTATTTTTTATTATTTTTTTTTTTTTCTTCCAAGCCTTTGTGAACATGTACTTTGTGCAATAGATCAGTACAGGGCTGCTGGCTTCTATGACATGCCTGGCAACATGCAGGGTACTGTCTCAGACTTATGGCCTACTGGGAAGGGACTAGTTTTCCTGGAAGAGGTTAGAGAAATGTGTTTCATAGATGTTTGTTGCGATTGTAATTCCATCCAAATATACCAAGTCTGTTTTTTTCTTGCTTAAAAAAATATCTTTCAAATTTTTGGTTAAGTTACCTAGTGGTTTCAGGTAACATTGTGGTTCTCTGAGAAATCATATTCTGTCCTATTTGTTACGTCTGTGTTTATCACAGTGCTTCTCCTTATGTGTTTTTTGAACTACCTGAGCTACCATTTGATTGCCAATCTTTGGCATGCTGCATCTTTCTATATGAAGGGCAGTCATCGATAAATATTGTGGGTCCTATCATACACCTGGTGCAATGTGGCGCCAGGTGCAACGCAAGTGTTTTTTGCTAGTTTCAGCCCGACGCAGTTATCATTTTCACATCCTGCGCCAAGTTGTTTAAATAGCAAATGCATTTGTGCCCATGGGCGTGCTGGTCTGAAAATGAGGTATGTTCAGGTGCATCATTGGCACATTGCTATTTTGAGGTGACTGAAATAGACCAACTAAAACCTGGCCTAAAGTCAATGGCTCAGTATTTTTTTGTTATTTAAAGAGCGCGTTAGTAATATGCGCCTATAGGTAGGTAGCAGCACACAAACATGCCAAATATTAAAAATTAAAATTATTACAATGTAAAAGATTATTAATGTGTAGGCTACATAAATATAAAAATGGCCACATGTCATAATGGATAGTCATCCACTTGATTGGCTCTATCTCTCTCTCTCCTCTCCACCTGTAGCTGGTGTGTGGTGAGCGCACTGGCGCCGTTGTCCTGTGGCTGCCGTCGCATCATCCAAGTGGATGCTGCACACTGGTGGTGGTTGAAGAGAGACCCCCCACATGATTGTAAAGCGCTTTGGGTGTACAACAATACACAATAAAGCGCTATATAAATGCTTCATTCATTCATTCATTCATTCATTGCATGTATCAGAATTAGGCTACCTATTTGCCCAAGCAGATCATTTCCTCTCTGGAGACGCGTTCAGTCTTTGCGCTTGCAAATTCCGCAGTGTAAATAGTGAATCTGCCATGGCGCGAGCGCGACTGGCTCTTAAAGGGAATGGGAGATGAGACTCTGATTGGTTTATTGCACATTATGACCAAAACACACCCATTACTCATTAAGAGAATAGGGACTTGGAATTTGTGCTCTGCATTTAACCCATCCAAAGTGTACACACACAGTAGTGAACATACACCTGGAGCAGTGGGCAGCCAATGCTGCGGCGCCCGGGGAGTAGTTGGGGGTTTGGTGCCTTGTCGTGGTATTGAAGGTGGATAGAGTGCTGGTTATTCACTCCCCCCACCTACAATCCCTGCCGGAACTGAGATTCGAACCCACAACCTTCTGGTTACAAGTCCGACTCGCTATCCATTAAGCCGCAACTGCCCCAACTTGGCCCTAAGTAATACAATTAATAAAGAAAATCAAATTGTGGAAACTGCTAAGACTGACCATTTTAATATCATTATCAGGTAAGATACTCACCTAAATTGCTTTGCCTGATTGTGTGGGTTCATTATAAGCCTATTAACTTGTGAGTTTTTTATACTATTCAATAAAAGTATAGTATATATTTAAATATTAAAAAAAGAAATGTCCTCTCACATTCAGCTTCTTTTATTTCCAGCTAATTATTTAAATGTGTAAATATTTGAGATTACGGACATTGCAGCTTGCAGTTGCAGCTCTGGCAACATCTGCTGTCCTCTCATGCATCCCTGCAGCAGGACTGTGGCATGTTCACACAGATTTATACAATACAATCTGTTAAGACTATTTGGATTTATGTATGCATGTATGTATTTGTTTGTTTGTTTGTTTATTATTTGATTTTTTTTTTTTGCTGAGTTTATTAAAATAATTTAAAAATGTCATTAGTTAATAACAAAGTAAACTTCAACGATTTGTACCTGTAGCTGTGCTTGAGTAATAGTTGTGTTGTCCTTCAATTCTCTCTAGTGTGAAAAGAAATCTCAAAAAGATAAATCTCAAAATCATACAGTAACTGCTGGAAAGGGGACAGATATGCAAAAGATTCTGGAAAACCAAAGAATGCGAAGGATCTGGAAGATTTTTCTGATGTATAGTGGGAAGTTGAACTTCTTAGGACAAACAAGGGACTCGTGAATAACTATCATGAAAAAACAGTTATGTATCAACCAGGTAACGGCATAAAGCATTACAAATCAAGCGCATAAACTTTTCAAATGGGTAATTCTTGTAAAATTCAGATTAACTTGTCTTTTGGATTATATATATATATATATATATATATTTTTTTTTTTTTACTGTTACATGAAATAGATTATTTAGGGCAGCAGTAAGTAAATAAGTAAGTAAATAAATAAATAAATAAATTCTTATTTTGTTTAAATTATTAGCATTTTGCAGATTGTGTCCATCTTCATCTCATGCTACTTTAATATAGGTCAGCAGTACTTTGGTCAATGGGCACAGTACTATTACAAAAAAGGGAACACTTAAATCACACATTGGATGGAAACCAAAATCAACTACACATCAAAATTTAAAGGAAAAAAACATTAAATAACAGGCTGATTCAACTTGCATGAGTTTCATCACATCAGCTCATAATGTAAGTCAGTAGTGTGTACGGCCCCCATGTGCCTGTGTCCATCCCGACAATGTCTAGACATGCACCTGATGAGATGATGAATGGTGTCTCCTACCAGGCTTGGTTCAGGGCATCAGTGAGTTCCTGAACAGTCTGTGGTGTTATTTGGTGGCTACGGATGCCTCAATGCATAACTTCCCAGAGGTTCTGAATTGGATTCAGGTTTGGGGAATGTGAGGGCCAGTCAATGGCATCAATGCCTTCATCATCCAGAAACTCCCCACACACTCTTGTCACATGGGGCTGGACATTGTCCGGCACCAGGAGGAACCCACAGCCCACTGCACCAGCATAAGATCTGACAGCGGCTCTGAGGATTTCATCTCAGTACATAACAGTACGGGTACCATTGGCTAGCACATAGAGGTCTGTGTGACTCTCCTCGGATATTTGATTAATAACCGGAAGGACAGGACAGAAGCAAAAGGGGCAGTAAAAGGGATTGTGGAGTGTTCTAGGGCTTTGAGGATGCATCTTGTGGGTCTGTGTGTGAGGGCAAGTTTGTTCTCAACTCAGTCACTGCTTAGGAAGAAGAGAACACATGACAGACAGTTAAGAACCCATTGAATCCGTCCTTATTGAATGAGGCTTCTTGTGGGTTTTATATCTTTCTCCCCGATGAGTTGAGTGGGAACAGCTGTCTCTGGTCACTGTGGGAAGCAACCATGATTACCATTGATGATTGAATAGTAGGCACCTTGTCACCCCCAAACCCCACCTACATACTTGAGAGGACATCTGCATTGCCATGGGCTGATACAGCCAGATGATGCATGGAGAAATGGAAGTCCTAGAGTGTGATGAATCATTGTGTATCCCAGGCGTATTCATATCTTTGGTGCATACCATCCATTGGTGGGGTACATGGCCAACTGTGATCGTTAACAACTTCAGGACTGCCCATTTTATAGTCAATGCCCCTTTTTCCACTGCAGCGTACATGGTTTAAGAGCTGATCTAGAAAACTGGGAGTTCCTCCCCCTCTGAGCACTGGGACAAGATGGGTCCTAAATTTGTGTGAGATGTGCCAACCTGGAGGATGCAGGGCAATGTAAAGTCAGGTGCATGAAGCAGGTGACAGAACGTCAGCACTGTCTTCACCCTCTGAAAGGCCATCTTTATTTCCTCCATCCAGGAAATTTTCTCTGGATGTCCTTTATTTGGTAGGGTCCAAAAGGAGACATACCACAGATAAGAAAATGGGGATAAAACATTTGGAATACCCTGCCAACCCCATGAAGGCACCTGCATTTTGTTGAGGGGTTGAGGAAAATATTTGATCGCATCCAAGTACGCGTCATTCTAAGGTTGCATTTCAGGGGGTTGTAAGTCCAGCCCTTTGTAAGGTTTATAGCACATAGATATGTTCGTGTCTCCAGGTAGACTTCGGAAACAGCCTAACGAGTTTCATGCCTATCCAATTGAAGTGGATAATGTCTCAGGTTACCATGAAACCATGGTTCCCTGAGAAGGGGAACGAGATACTGCGTCCCCTAGAGGACACTTTGGGAAACGCCTTCAGCGTGACCGGTGTCTGAAGTGCATGTGGAAACACAATTAACTTGACATTGACCTATGACATGCTACTGGTGCGACCATGAGCATAAAAGGGCACCTGTAGAACACATCATCAGCTTCTTGTCTGAAGGAGACATGAACAGGAATGCCTGAAGCATGGCAAGGGGACGCAGTGTCTCGTTCCCCTTCTCAGGGAACCATGGTTACATGGGTAACCTGAGATGTTCTCTATCAAACGGGAACTCGCACTGCGTCCCCTAGAGCAGTGGTTCTCAACCACATTCCTGGAGGACCCCCAACACTGCAAATTTAGCATGTCTCCTTTGTCTGACACACCCATTTAAAGTCTGTGAGTCTCTACTAATGAGCAGGTGACCTGAATCAGGTGTGTTTGATTAAGGAGACATGCAAAATGTGCAGTGATGGGGTCCTCCAGGAATGTGGTTGAGAAACACTGCCATAGAGGACACTTTGGGGAACGAATACCCACGCCACCATGCTGAAGGGATGAGTGCCTTATTGGCAGGCATAAGCCAGAAAAACACTAAGGAGTCCTCATCCCCAGGAACACACCAGCAACTGCCTTCACACTGTGAGGGTCAGAGTCAAAGTGGGCCAGTCGCACAGTCACCCACCAAAATACATACGCCTCACAACCCTAAGCGCAATAAGAAGGTTCCCTGCCTTATTGCACAAAAGTGCTAAGAAATGAGAATGCGAGAGGCGATACTACCCCTCTTCCTAAACGTTTAGTATTTTGAGGATCACAACAGGAGTGGGACGCGATCCACAGAATAGCCCACCATTTCCGCCCATCTCTCACATCTGTGTGCGCAACACAGAGGGAACCCCCCCCCCGCGCGCCATCACACGGCAAATTATAAAAAGTGGGAACGCGAGAAGCGATACTGCCCATCTACTTTAAACCATCATGATATTGTGAGGATCATAGCCGAGGAAGTGGGATGTGAGCCACGGAATTCCAAGTTACAAATGACAACATGAAGTTGCAAAATAAATTCAACATACTCAACTGAGGTTAGTAAAGGGGAATCAGAATGAAATGAAAGCTAACAGTAAATTAAATCAAAGCCTCGGGCTCAGGGCTTCGACTTGCCTTTCTTAGCTTTGATGACCTCCCTGAGGTTCAATCTCTTCCTCGAGCGAGGTCGCTGCCCAGCACCCTGGCTCCTCAGGGGCAGGGCTCTCGCAGCTACGCTTGCCTTCTGACCCTGCCGCCAGCTGGGCCCGGTGGCAAGCTCAGCTTCAGGTGGTTGAACGGAAGGATGCTGCCTATGGCGAGGGATGTAGTGCTCAAACACCGCTGACTTAACCTTCGCCTCCCTGAACTTACGGACTACTGTCTCGACAGCAGTTCTGAAAAGTCCGGCAGGAGAAACTGGGGCATCAAGGAGAAAGGACCTGTCCTTCTCCTTTAGCCCCGACAGGTTAAGCCATAAATGCCTCTCGGTGACAATCAGTGCCGCAAGAGAGCGTCTGCTGCTGCATCAGCATGGCTTCAAAGGCAAGGTGGGGGCCTTCCACAAAGATGCCTGGGGAATAGCGAGATAACGTGCAAGGGATTCCTCCATCTGAGGCATCTTTGCATACCCGCTGTCTTCCAACCCCTTCACATTAGTGTAGTTGGACTTGCTAGGGGGAAGACGCAGGCAGAAAAAGGATTCATCCATGACCTCAACAGCTCACTGTGAAGCTCAGTGAGGAATGGAAGGCTCGGAGGGGCAGAGCGTTTATGACCCGCTAGGAAGCGCTCATCCAGATGGCTGCTGGAAGCTCAGCTCACCAGTCCGTGTTCTACAGGTGCCCTTTTATACTCAAGGTAGCACCAGTAGCAAGTCATAGGCCAATGTCAAGTTCATTGTCGTGTTTCCACATGCACTTCAGAAACCGGTCACGCTGAGGGCGTTCCCCAAAGTGTTCTCTAGGGCAGTGGTTCTCATTTCCAGTCCTGGGGAGCCCCTGCTCTACACATTTTGCATGTCTCCCTTATTTAACACACCTGATTGAGATCATCAGCTCGTTAGTTCAGTTCATGGCTCTCTCCCCTAACAAGCTGATGATCTCAATCAGGTGTGTTAAATAAGGGAGACATGCAAAATGTGCAGAGCAGGGGGTCCCCAGGACTGGAATTGAGAACCACTGCTCTAGGGGATGCAGTGTGAGTTCCCATTCGACAGGGAACTCAATTATTGAAAGTGGGATTGGTCAAACAGGAGAAGATTGTGTCAATAATGCAACAGGACAATAACAAAGAGTAATTTTTCATTTAAAGTCAGTTCATTGATTATTCAGTGATGTCATCATACAGTTCAACTCTCTTCCAATAGTGTCTGTGCAATAAGTCAAGCATCCCCAACTGAGCAAGCCAAAGGTGACAGTGACAAGGAACTAAAACTCCATCAGTGACTGAAATGGTTTTGGCACACCGGGCAGCACTGTTGGACTTCAATGTTCTTCCCTGGCCAATTAAGGAGATCCCAAAGTCATTACAGGGTGTTGGCTGCCCCCACATTTCCAGCCTTTGTGTGGGAATAAGCCTGCTCAATAACCAGCTCAATCTTGGTGCGTGGGACCATTAGCAGTCATTTTTTACTCACCCTACCGGATCATCACGCAATATAAGATAGCATTCTGGCCCTTCCTCGCATCGCTTCAACCATTCTAACCTGCCCCCAGCAGTTCAACCAATCATCATTCCAGTTACTCTTTCAGAAAGAACCTCTCTTGTCTTCCAATGGAAGAGATACAAGTACAAGTATTCTGAGACAACCTCTAAGTGATGGTCAGTGATGCAACACTGATGCAACAGGGGACGGATAAAGGCTAGAATACACTACATGACTAGATGTTTGCCCCAATTTACAGTCTGGCAAAGTAGACTCTAATTGTCAGAGCCAAATTCAGAGGCAGTCTACAGATTTGAGTTGATAGATTCCACAAAAAATTATTGTCCTGTTGGAAGGTGAACCTTCTGCCCAGTCTGAGGTTCTGAATGCTCTGGACTAGGTTTTCATTAAGTCTCTCTCTATATTTGGTGCATTGAGCTTTTCTTCTACTCTGATGAGTCCCTCAGTCTCTGCAGCTGAAAAACAGCTCCACAGCATGAGGCTGCTACCAGCACACTTTACTTTTGGGATGATACTCTGCAGCTGATGAGCACAGCTGGTTTCCTTCAAACTTGATGTTTTGAATTGAGGCCAGATAATCTTCATCAGGCCAGATAATATTGTTTCTCACAGTCTGAGGGTCCTTTAGGTGCTGTTTTTGCAAATTTAAAGTGTGTTTTCATACGTCTTCACTGAGGAGAGGGTTGAGTTTGGCCACAACACCATAAAGCCCAGATCGGTGGAGTGTTGCTGTGACGTTTGTCCTTCTGTAGGTTTCTCCCATCTGCATATATGATCATGGAGCTCAACTAGAGCAACCATCAGGTTCTTGGTCACCAGTCTAGACAAGGCCCTTCTCCATCAGTTGCTCAGTTTGGCCAGGAGGCCAGCTCTAGGAAGAGTCCTTGTTGTTTCTTCCATTAAGGGTAACAGGGACTACATGCTTCTGTGAACCTTCAATGCTGCAGAAGTTTTTCTGTACCCTTCCCCAGATCTGTGCCTCGGTACAATCCTGTATAGGAGGTCTACAGACCTACAGTCCAATTCCTTGGACTTCATGGCTTGGTTTGTGCTCTGACAACCTTCACCTCAGGTACCAGACTACAAGGACCTTATATATATATATATATATATATATATATATATATATATATATATATATATATATATATATATATATATATATATATATATATATCTTATATTTGACAATCATATATGATATACATGTTTCATATTTTAAAATATAGCTAGTTTGCAATCGCATAAGCACACCCTCTCATACTAAGCACTTAGTTAACAGACTGTCACTGTGCTGAAAATTGCACTACCATTACTCTTTAAATAAAGTAACATATAATTTAATGGTGTTTGGCCAATTGTCATCCTGACCACAGACTCTTCTGCACAATGGTAACCCCACAAACTTACACATACCAGAAACCCTTTTACATTTCAAAATAATACAACATTAAACACTAACAGATCTCCCCCTATATTAATATTGAGCAAAAACACATGAAATAACACTTCATTTTAACATTTTTACTCTCCTTTAACAGTCAGAAGCAAAGCATGCTGGGAACTAGAAATCTGCTTTAACTCATTCAGTGAATGTGTGTCACATTTATATGGGAACATCTATGTGCAATATACTGTATACTCAATAAAGAATCAAACAATGAAAATTTATTTTTGTCTTCATTTCTAAATATATTTGTATGTATCAATATAAAGCTATATATTGTCAATGCATATATTGCTGTATATTGAAAAACATAAGCACTAGTTTCCAATATATGGAAATGTATTATGTAATACATCGTACACAGTACAGAACAGAGCCCCAAAACCACATGAGGAGCAGTTTGTTAGACACACACTGAAACTGGACTGGTACATCTGTGCCCCCAGAATTGATGCCATAGTTTTATATGCTGCCTAATGTGTTGTCAGGTCCTACCGGTTGTTATCGCAAAATAAACATTAATCCCGAAGCAAAACAGAGGAGATAGATAGATAGATAGATAGATAGATAGATAGATAGATAGATAGATAGATAGATAGATAGATAGATATGATAGATGGATATATATATATAGAGAGAGAGATAGATAGATAGATAGATAAATAGATATATGATAGATGGATAGATAGATAGATGGATAGATAGATAGATAGATAGATAGAAAGATGGATAGATAGATAGATAGATAGATAGATAGATAGATAGATAGATAGATAGATAGATAGATAGATAGATAGATAGATAGATAGATAGAAATATATAAATAAATAATAATAATTGACAGAAATAAAATCCAGTTTTTGGAAATGGAAGCGTTTAGACAAAATCTTAAAAAATGTGCATATGTGTTTGTGTTGAGTATCTTATTTGATAAATCAGGCTTTTATGGCTTATATAGTATGATAAAGGAGAATATGTACCACGGGAGGTAAAAAAACAAACAAACAAAAAAACACTTTAGTTTTATCCAGAGAACCAAACTGTGCAAAAAATAATTTAAGTAATAATTTAATGTTTTGCAGTTGCCGGAAAATATGCAAAATAATTTATATTGCCAAAAAAGAAGCTTGAAATGCTGATAGCTGATAGAAATTGTAAATCAATGAGACCTAACAGTTTTTTTTTTTTTTAAGTATATAAATATAATTTGTCACTCCAGATTGTGTACACAGTTGGCGGTAGCACTTTATTTTACAGTCCTATTTCCATATACTTACTATGTATATGGTACTATACAGGTGTATACACAGTAATAGGTGTATGTACCTATTACTTAATGTACAGAATAAGTTATGCGGTACTCAAGTTGTGGGTATAAACATGGACCAAGGTACTTATTGAGTAATTGATGGTAGATGGTACATAGTAAGTATATGGAAAAAGGACTGTAAAATAAAGTGCACCATTTTACATAAACATTACACAGGAATGACCAATTCTTCAAACTTTGTAAGCACTGTTGTGGAGAGCAATTTAACATTAACACACACTTGTTTGTAAGTACTACATATTTACCACGTGTGTACCAAGTACAGTATGTGTCTTGTTTGTTACCACATAATAGCACATTTTTCCATAGGTGCTACATATTTACCATGTACATACCATTAGTATGTACAGTAATGTGTCTTATTAGTTACCATATACGGATACTGTAAGGACGTGCCTGTTTGTACCCACTTGTCCGTAAGTACTACATATTTACCATGTATATACATTAGTAAGTACAGTAAAGTATCTAATTAGTTACCATGTATGGGCACTACGTGTAAGTGACCGTTATTACCCACACTTGTCTGTAAGTACAAATTAATTACCATGCATGTACAACTGTTAAGTACAGCCGTGTTTCTTATCTGTTACCATGTACATACACCTCAGGTATACCTTGTGTTACCACTCATTTGCCTGTAGGTACAAGATATTTACCATGTATGTACCAGGGAAGTACACGCACTGTAAAATAAAGTGCTACCCAGTTGGCTTTATAGGGTTAAATATTAAAAATACAAAAGAAAAAAAAAAGTGTAAAAGTTGAAAACCCTTAATGGATTTTGTTCTGAAGGCAACCCTTTTAATATCACTTGGCTTTTCTTGTAATTTGTCATCCTCATCCATATGCCACTTAATGTTTGTGTTTCCTATGAAACAGTGATATAATCATAAAATTATATACTGTATAATGATGAAAATGTATAGCAAAATAAATGACACTATTTTGTTAAAAGGAAGGAGAAAACATGTCCCTCTGTTATTTTGTTATTGGGAACTTTTGTTATTGATAAACAAACCTCAACTTCATGACTGCAGTAATAATTTGTTAATGTGTTTGTATATTTATTTATATATTCTCTACTATGGCACATGAGTTTGACCAGCTCTTATGCCTACACAAATCAATATACGCCTATTTTTTTGTTTCTATCAACTGGTTCACTTTAATGCAGGGGTTTGCCTCGGATTCCCCTTGTTGTGTTTCAGTGCTGTAATCTAGAGTTATATATTCATATATCGATCCTTTGAAGCATCCCATGTATCATCTACACTTCCCCAAATGATGGACAGACACAAGTCAACTATGAAGTCCCGTTTTAAATGCTTTTACGGTTAAAAGCACTTTGTGTAAGACAAACTACTTTTGTGCCTCACGTCCAATTTCGAGACAGAGATGAAAGAAATACAGCGAAACAGCTAATGAAGTGGCTATTAAAAGCCCACTTGACAAGAAAGGGCTGCTTTTTCCATGATGCACAGAGGCTTCAGTTGTTTCACTGTTCACTTTGGTGTTTTCGTAGTTTTCCCTTTAATATCTCGCTGTCTCTGGTCTGGAAGTGCTCCTCCAGCACCATCAGCACCACAGCGCTCCTGGAGCATGTGCGCATGCGCACCACAGTGGAATTACTGCACAGCGCGCTCTAAGTTGGATCTTCTCTGTCTTCACGGAAACCAGAAAACATATAAAAGTATGGCGATCTTTAGAATAAGACAAAAGAGCTTCGCGCGCGTCTGGACGTTTCCCGTGATCGTGGCCGTGGTGTGCGCGCAAAGGTAAGTCTGAACCAAAGCTCTCCTCACTTCATATGGCTGTCTGTACTCCACACACACAACTAAAATGATCTCTAAGCATGCATCTGAATCTAACGGTGCATTTTCCCTCTTTGCAGTGTCAATGATCCCAGCAATATGTCTATCGTGAAAGAAACTGTTGATAGACTATTGAAAGGATATGACATTCGCTTGAGGCCAGATTTCGGAGGTAACGCACGTTTTTAATTAGGTCCATCATGTCAGCCTTTTAACATCACCTCTTAACTTTCATATAGTAAAACCATAAGCGCGCTATTATGGAGAGTTGCGCGCTAATATATCACAATTATCTCAGCTTTGGAGGCGATCGGCACACTTGCTTTCACTTGAAATCTTAAAATAATCTGCCGTACGCGATGTTTGATTAGAAATGCTTCGCAAAGTTGACGAATTAATTTACACAATTTGGACATCTGCACGTTCTGTCCAATGATAGCTCCATGTGGTGCTTTCTCTGATTTGCACTAAATAATCAGTGATAGTAATATCAGTGTTGCTCATCATGACGAATCCATAAATTGTGAATTTATTATTCTGGATGATCATAGTTTGTTATCTTTGGTTTACATTTCACCTCATCCTGGATGTTATCAGGCTGATGTTGAGTTAATAATGGCTCATGCATGACATGTCCATTCATTTCAGTGTACAAAACAAAATCAATTAGCTGTAACATCACTGGTATGATTTGGTTTGGTTTTTAGGTCCTCCGGTGGGAGTGGGGATGAATATAGACATAGCCAGCATAGACATGGTCTCAGAAGTGAATATGGTAAGTCTGTCATCATGCTGTCCAGCTGGAGACAAAGTATGTGAGCTCCTTTAACCCCCTTTTTCCCGCTCAGCTCTCTCTCCCAGGTAATTTATGTTTCATTTGAAGAGTTATTGTCTATCCGCTTTTATCACATTAGTTGAATGAACAGTTTGTCACACATCTGTGGGTGTGCACTTCATATCAGTGGTGCTTGTATGATTTTAAATGTTGCAGTAAGCATACTGCAGTGTTTATGAGAGACGGTCTATAACAAAACTTTTCAGAGCATGCACTACCTTTTATACTCAGTATTCACATTTGAACATGAGTAATGGTCAGGAGGAGCTAATGTGGTTTCTATGGCAACATATTTTCTTCTGCATATGGACTGAATGTTTTTTTTTTGCTGGGATTTATAAAATCACAAAACAAGTGCATAACAGAAATTTCTCCATTTTGATTTTTTCGGATCTTTCCACCCTTTTGGTTATCTGGTAGGATTTTTTTTCCATTTTTCCCTTAGATACAAGAGCATCCCCTAGTGATGGTTTTGAAGCACAACATGACGTTTTGTGTTTGAGGTCTGGTCAAGTGAGGTGATATTCATAACAATAACCGAGAACTGGTTGTGCATTTGGATACAACAGCACCTGGTTGCATTATATTTTGAGTTATTTGTACTCTTAGCTGCATTTTGGGGCTGCTTTTGTCTCTATTGTTCTCAAAATAGCCTAGCGATATTTTCTATGTGTTACATGTATTGATTTTTATTTTTCTTCACTGCAGACAGAGAATACAAGGTTTGAGATGTGCATGTGTGCAAGTGGCTCATGCACTCGCTTATAGTCTTACAGTAATTATGAATGTTATAAGCAACAGTGCACGCATACATTAGTACTGTCAAGATGTCTTTAGGACAAAACAATGATTGTGATTTATGCCGTTTCTGAGTGAGCGCGTTTGTGTTTGTCCGCGAGCTTAAATGATGTCACTATTAGGCCAAGGAAGTGCAAATACACAGATCACTGCTCTGAACCCTTTCACATTTTCCTGGCTGGGATCTTGCACGCATTCATCTGGATTAAACATTCTTTTGCACTGGATAAATAGCTGGAGCGAGTGTCCAAATCACCATGAACCTCAATGTCATGCAGCTCCCCGTGGCAATGGGGAATATTTGGTTTTGGCACTTGAAGCAATGTGTCAGCCCATCGTCATAATGGGAGAAGAGGAGTTGGCAAGTCTTTCCTCTCCGAATAAACAGTAAAAGCTTCAATGCCACACATCTGCCGAGAATGAGAGATAACAATCGTTTGCATTTGTTTTAGAGAATTATACAATTTTGTAATGAATATAGTTTCTCCTGGTGCCATCAACTGTTTTTTTTTTTTGACTCTTATAGGTTAGATCATAAAACAAGGCATAAATGTTTATTAAATCTCAGGCTCATTTCCGAATAGAATAACCAGTGCCACTGTTATAATGTTCTTTCCTGTTCTCCGTGTATCTCCGTTACAGGAGGATATTAGCAATGTGATTCCTTAGACGATGCTTTTATATTATACACATATCATTCTTGCAACTCTTTATATCCTAGTACACTGAAATGATGAACGTTACTGTATTATTTACACATCAAGCTAATGCAGTGTCTCAAATGCACTCACTGGCTCACTAGTCACTAAATGGTGCATGCGAGTGTAAATGAGTGAATTCAGACACAGCTATAGAATGCAAGGTCAGGTACAAGAAGTCAGACTACTAAGTGTAATTTGACAGTGCAGACTGAAATGCAATACAAAGAATTGTATTAGCTTTTCCAATTGGATTTTAAACCATATATTTATGGTTTTCTAACAATCAGATGTCATATCACAGCTACATGGACCTGAGAAAAATAAATTGGACATTCATGCATCAGCATGTTTAGATGCATTTTTACTTCTGTTTGAGAAACTAGCATCCTAATCTTTTCCACTCGGGTTTATTCCCTTGTGAATCATTGTGTATGAATGACTCGACTCTCTGAAGTTTGAAGCAGAGTTTTGAAATGTACCCCTTCCATCTTTGTTAGCCAAGCAAACATTTTCTTGAAATAAAGTTACCCTGTTCCCATAGAGCTCTCAGGACTGGGGCTCCATTGCATTATTAAATTATATATGAACTTATATTAAGGCTTGCTCGGAATTACCCCGCTGGAGCTGCGCCGAAGCAAAAAGGCTCTATGCTTTCAACTTATAGCCCTATATTGCTTCTGACTCATTCAATTCTGTCCACGTACGAACATGGTCACATGTCTCCATCATCAAAAGTCCTCTGCATCGCCCCCAGTAGGTGTTAGATGGTATAGTAGGTCTGCCCAGAGAGAGGAGCAAAGGTTAGACATGACCGCAGGGCGATATGACTCGCCGACATAGACTCGCAAAAGCTTCATGACATTAACAACCTGCCATTTTCTTGGGTGAGGTTGTAGGGAAGGTCGTGCTCCTCGCAGCGCCTCGGGTGTGCGTGATTCACCAAGGGACAGATGAATGCAAACAAAGGGGTGAAAGTGAAACCAAGTGCTAATGAACGGTCTTGTAGCTTCTAGGCTCAAGTGAAGCCTGATGCTTTTTGATCTTAGGTGCAGACTGATGTTAGCAAGTGCAAACGTGTTTTTTTTCTTTCTGTCTTCACTGCGGTCTTTGTTCTTACCATGACCTTGACTCATAGGGATGAAAAAATCAGATCTTTTTATATCAATTATTTTAGCAGTGAGTAAACTGTGGCTTCAAAATACATCTCAGCAATGTCTCAAACAGTGGCCTGATCTTCCAAGACCAAAGTCAGTATGAGCTCAAGCATTTCTCATCACATTTTTCTTATGCCATCCACATTCAGTTTATAGGTCTTGCTGTATGTCAGAGTTTGTCTCATGTGTCAATACAATGCAGAACAACACAAGATCATCCTCTGAACAACAGAGTTTTCCTCTGGAGAGTGTTCTGTTATTAACTACATGATTCCAAAAACAGAGTTTACTACTGATAGAAGTTAACAGAGAGTGAATGGACACAATTGGTTTGTAAAGTTTCCCAGAACAAGTTGATTTTAAACACATCAAAATATTCATGAAACCAAGAGGATGAGAGCTTAGCGTGAGCGTGGGAGGATTTTGGAATCCATCCCAATATTTTTAAGTCCAAAAAATAAATAAAAAATAATGGAAACACATTTATCCTCAGATTTCTAAATGTTCATCTCTTTTTTTGTGTATGAATGCTGATAGTAATGTGCAAGTTTGATGATATAATGTGCCACAAATCCTGTGACATGCCATTTTGGTGACCTCTGGCTGCTCTGATTGAAAACATGAACATTTTTGAGCGTGAAATGGGTGATGTTGTATGATGAGCGGCATATCTGTTCTAGCTGAAGCACGTGCTGGGTTTTGTGTGTTCTGTTGACCCAGCTGGACTGTGCTGTTTCAATACACTTGAGATAAGGAGCATGTTTGCCTCTCTAACATACAGACTGGGGGCACTCCATATGTTTATTTCATTTATTTTAGATTAGCAGCTATTTACTATAAAACAGATGATAGAGCTGCATTGTCCCGTGTTATATTGAAAATAAATGATCTGCTCTTTGCAAGCACCAATAGAACAAGCTTCAACCTCTCAGTTATTCTTGTTCTCTCTCTTTGACCACCTCATGGTCAAGCACTAAATAACTTACATTTTGGCATTTACTATAGTTGTGGTCAGTGATTTCTAATATACACGTGACGCTTGTTTTCTGAAACAGAATCCAGTAGTGTTTAATGGGCTTGAGTTTGGCTTGAGCATGGCATTTAATCTTAAAATATTCTTGATAGGGTTTGTTCTGAACTTCTAACCCTGATTATAGACATCTTTACTTAATTTAGTATAATTCACACTTTAAATGATCTCATGTAAAATTAAAATGAACGATGATTCTTATTTGTAAAACATTACATAGAGCCTAAAAGCCTAAATGATTAACTTGTGTAAAATGTTAACACTATGTTTTCTGCCTTGCAAGCACAAGTTTTTTCTACAAGAAATGACAATTAAGCGAGTGTTACTATGTTTGACAGCTTCAGCTGGTTGCTGCTGCCCTGGCCTGCCCACTCGGGTTATAACATCGCTAATTATCTAAAAAATGCAGAACACTAATGACTACCAACAAACCCATAGGTGTATCATTTCCAAAGTTCACATTTAGATGTGCTTTATGTGTATTTTTTTTTTTTTTTTTTGCCTCTAAGCAGTTTTATTGTATCTCAATCTGGCTAAAAGTATATTAGATAGTGATAAAAGAAATCTATGAGCAGAGAAACTCATATTTCACTAGTGCTAACCTTATTGATAATATGAATACGAGTGAATATTTAGTTGCAACTGTGTATATACTGAATGAGCAATCCTCTATTGAATTCTGTGTATAAAAGTGATTGTAAGATAACAGTTTCCATGCTTGGCATTTGTAATTGTGTTACGCTTTCATGCACATTTTGTGGGTTTCAAATTTAAGAGCGTTTTTGTCTATGGACGTTTCTGTAAATGTGTCAGTTGGCTCAAACAAACAAAGAGGTACATAAGATTACATAAACGCAGTGGAGAATACATAAAACAAGACACGTACCGTACAAAACAAAGTTATGTTCACTACTGATGGCAGAGTGCATACATTATGATAGCACTTATAGCATTTGATGCTCTTGATGGTAGATTGAATGCCTGTACTCAAGCAAATCTATGATCCATTTCAGGTGTCATCTAACATCTACTTAGAAATGTAATACCTGATGAAACTGTGTGTTATATTATTTGAGTGAACACTTTTTAAAATACCCAAAGAGGTTTGCTGGCATTGCGTGTAGGTTTCAGATACCAGTCTTGGCCTCTCAGACGTGTCTTGCAATTATACAACCTTTAGACGGTTATTGATGAATGTACGGCTCTGTGCTGTCAGGTTAGTGTAAGTTCAGCATCAGTTTTAAAGATAAACACCTCTGTTCCAATCAGCTAAATGGTCGTTTCGGAAATAACAGGCTTTAAAAAGCAAAAGAGAGCCAAATAGTCTTTGCGGACATGTGATCTAGACGTATTGTTTTTTTTGCATCCCTGAATGATCCAATAGCTTTCATATGGTCACATAATGGCTCCCATCTCTATCCTAATGTATTTTTAATATGAAAAATAAGAGCGGTGCTGGATTGTGTGATGGGCTGCTGGTGTTTGTGAGTGGGCGTTACACAGAGAGAGAAAGGCTAGGGTGGACGGCTGAAGAACAAAATCTCAAGAACAGTGGTGAGCGAGGAAATTCAATTCCCAGAGAAAAAAGAGAAACCTGAGAAACTTGAGTACTTTTATACCAGCTATACAGCTCGGTATCTAATGACTCTCTGCTCACAAGACTCCGGTATACTTGTGTAGTAGATTACTGTGGCATTGAATGCTGTACTTTGATCTGGGCAATCTTATATGTGACCCTGGACCACAAAACCAGTCATAAGGGTCATTTTTAAAAAAAAGAGGTTTATACATCATCTGAAAGCTGAATAAATAATCTTTCCATTGATGTATGGTTTGTTATGATAGGACAATATTTGGCTGAGATACAAATCTAGAATCTGAGGGTGCAAAAAAATCAAAATATTGAGAAAATCACCTTTAAAGTTGTCCAAATTAAGTTCTTAGCAATGCATATTACTAATCAGAAATTAAGTTTGGATATATTTACGGAAGGAAATTTACAAAATATCTTCATGGAACATGATCTTTACTTAATATCCTAATGATTTTTGGCATAAAAGTAAAATCAGTAATTTTTACCCATCCTATGCATTTTTGGCTATTGCTACAAATATACCTGTGTTACTTATGACTGCTTGTGTGCTCCAGGGTCACATATGGCATTATGGTCTTTTAGTTGGTTGAAAAAAGTATATATCTTACATTTCAGAGTGTGTTTGGTTTGCAACTCTCCATCTGCAGAAGCACCAGTTGCAAGAGGGAAAAGGCAGCAACAGATATCATAATACTGAGCAAAAGTGCAGCTACATGGGCAACTCCTTGAAGCACTCGACTTCAGAACCTCAATGCTGTTAATTTAACATCCAATTCATTGGAAATATGTGCTTATAAAATGCATTTATACGTGTGAATCGCTGCAGTGTCCAGTTGAAATGATCACTAGATGCAGTAAAACTCATCTTTTATTCCTTTTCACACAAAGTATGATTTACAGGGCTAGAGTTTCCATTAAGAAAGACTAATTTTCAAACATCGCCACAAACACATAGCTTTGTGTGAGGAACAGACCCACGTTTAAGTCATTATTCACTGAACATCTTCCCAGGTTGTCTATTAAATAATTTTGATTTGACATGACTATATCCATTATACTAATGAGTACAAGGTCTATAAATGCTGTGCTTTTTATTTTTTAACAGCTGCATTTGTGCTTTGATATCAGTGTTTTATTTCAGCAGCTTTGATCATTAGTTATAACTGCAATAAAGCTTTCCAACATTTCCAGCACTGAACCCCTTTCATTATTACAGCTAATGAAACAACTGCTGGTTTGTTTCATTTAAGAGGCAATGCCAGCCTCAGATATGGGAACGGTAATACATTTCCAGTGAATTGTTAGCTTCACATGATTAATAAACCATGGTCTCAGTCCAGCCACGTTTATGAAACTGTATGTTGGTTATTCTCTTAAAAACTCTCTATAGAGGTCTTTGAAGTTGTAAAATACTTCTGATGCCAATACAACAATAACCTTGTTCAATAGAGTACATCAGTTTCTGACATTAAGAAAAAGCATATACGTTTCTTACTCGTATGCAATGAGGAAACAGGTGTTAACAGTGCTAACAGTCATCTTGGTATTAAATGAATACATCTGTTCACTTAATTATAATACTCAAGATTACTTGCATACTGCCCTCCAAAAGTTTGGAAACACCCTATAAAAGTGGGGTTTTGGACGATATTGGCATGAATCCTTTTTAATTTGTGATAATTTTGCACTGATAAGGGACAACACAAACTACGAAAACATATTTTATTACATAAACAGTTTATACATAGAAAAAAATAAAATTTTCGGTTCATCAAAATATCCACCATTAGCAGCTATTACAGCTCTGCATAATCTGGGCATCCGAGCTGTCAGTTTATTCAAACATTGACTTTGAATTGGCAATCAGTTGTTGAAGCTATTAAGGTGTGCTGAGCCAAAAATCATTTAAAAACCTGGACCAAGTTTAAACCAGTTACCAAGCATCAAAGCTGGCAAAGTGGCATATCTGACTTTGACATGTATATATTGACATTATTATGTTTTATTGCTGGTCTTCAATGATAATGTCAAGTTACTTTAATGTATTTGCACCAAAGAAATGATAAGGATTTATGCTGATATCGTCCAAAACCACACTTTGCCAGGGGTGTTTCCAAACTTTTGGAGGGCAGTGTACATATGAAATACTATATTTGTATACTACATATGAAAAGTAATGATCTACATACAAAAGTACTACATATAAAAGTATAAAAAGTGCACTAATAGTACAAACAAATATAGTTCACCATCCAGACACTGTATTGCATGGTATAGTGGCTAGTATAAAGCACTAGTAACTAATTATTAACTACAACTTTTGCCTCCGTAAACTCCTAATTTGCTGCTTACTAGTTAGTAAGGTAGTTGTTCAGTTTTAGGTATGGTTTGGATTAAAGGATGTAAAATATGGTCATGCACAATAAGACATTAATATGTGCTTTATAAGTACTAATAAACAGCCAGTATGCTAGTTATATCCATTCTAATAAGCAACTAGTTAATGGTGAGAAATGATCCCTAAACTAAAGTGTTACTCTAATTTCTTATAGCTTTTATTTGTTACTAATAACCATTGTTCTGCATTATTATTAATAGTCATCTTTTTTAACCATTTGTGAACCTTGCTGTCAAAATGAGTCAGAATGCGCATGAGCTAGTTTTGAGCTACAGGCAAAAAAAGTGAAACAATTTTAGTCAAATTTGAGGTTTTCACAAAAATTAGTTCATTAAGCCCTCATCTAGTGATCCAAGTGCTCCAAATAGTATTTAAACATCTACAGTTATCTTTATTTGCATGTTTTCTGAGAGGAGTACCTTTTCTTCACTCTTCTCGCGCTGACTCTCATCCGAAGCGCTCGATAAATATACACATATACACAGAATAACAGTATTTGTTATACGGTTATGTCTTAAGTGAACGTTTGGGGACCTTTTTTTGGAAAAATTTTGGATATGTAACATTACATTAGATCCATGCAGTACAGTAGGTCTTAATATAATATAGAAAGTCTGTCTCACTGCTCTTGATTGAACTGCTTTTGTAGTTTTAATAATTAATTTATTTGTAATGAATACACTAAAGGGATTTTTACATTTGATTATTTGTTTTTCTTACTGGAATGCTTTTGTTTGAATGTAAAATGAAAAAGGTAATGCCTTATTTTTCTTATATTTGTTCTACTGTTTTTTTTTGCATCTGTTCTTATTTGTAATAACAAAGATCAAATAAAAACATAGCTATACTGCGATTATTAATATGGTCATTTTTATTATTAAGAAAATAACTGGAGCAAAAGATGCAATGTTGCTAAGTGATTTTGCTTTGGAACTTCATAAAAAAAATATTTTCTCAAAATTGACTCCAAACAGGTGTAGCTCAGTCATTTGTCAATCGATTGCAACAAATCATATACAGTTTTGAAGGTCTGACTCTAATCCTGACTCTAAAGACCTATTCACGTTATTTTAGGTTCATTTCAGTTTGGACGTGATTAAGTCATGCTGTCAGAGTGAGTCTGTTGATTATTTTGTAATTAGTCCTTTTTCACCAGGTTGACCCATTCAGGCTGATTTGCAGATATGAGAAAAACGAGAGCCTTCCTTTAGAAACGTTATCCACTGGTGTGGCTGCTGTGTGTCACTTTAGAAAGAAATAGAGCATTGTGCACTATTTCATGTTTTTCATCCAAATATTTGGATGAAGCACTGAAGCAAGTTTCCTTTTCCACCTCATAGTAATCAACCCTGGTAAAACCATAATAACCATTGTTTGTGCAGTAGTGAATATTAGCAATCTGAGCACTTCCTGAAATGGTCTCACTTTGGCTCATCTTAGAGGGTGTTTACACAGGACACTTTTTTTTTGTATGTCTGCACTGCTTCAGTTTTTTTCCTACGTAAACTTGTGCTTGACAGACATCTTTGATCTGTTTTTCATCATTGCTCAACATGAGCCACTGTGTCAAAACAGTTAAAAAATGTTACTTAAAAACCCTTAAAACATATTGATACCCCTGAGTTTTGTTCCATTTCTTCATCATTTGTCTTTTATTTATTTATTTTAATTTTTTGTCTTTTAAGGCAAGAACATGTCCTGTGTGAATGAGTCCTTAGAGGGGTCTGGGTTTGTTTGTAATGCTAATAATAATAATAATAATAATAATAAAATCACTCTGAGACCTCATAACAATCCAGTGTAAACCCTTTCCCCAAACTGTCTCTCTCTCCCTCTCCCTCCCTCCCTCTCTCCCTCTCTCTCTCTCTCTCTCTCTCTCTCTCTCTCTCTCTCTCTCTCTCTCTCTCTCTCTCTCTCTCTCTCTCTCTCTCTCTTTTCTCTCTCTTTTCTTTTCTTTCTTTCTTTCTTTCTTTCTTTCTTTCTTTCTTTCTTTCTTTCTTTCTTTCTTTCTTTCTTAATAATAAATAATAATGTAATACCAGAATAGCATTATCATTCAACCCCTGATTGAGTGGTAGAATGTCTCATTATTATTACCATAAGACACAATTAAGGTGCCACTGGCATAATCTGGCATACAAAACATCAGAATGCTCTAATTCTAATTTTGCGTTGTATTTACAACAGATTAGCAATATGCAAAATGGGATATAGTGTGGGTATTATGGGCATAAAAAAAATAAAAAATCATCCTTTACAAGCTAGCATTCATTCATTCATGTGTGCCAGTACAACATTACAACAACATCATATAGTTTTCCCCTAAGGACGTGATCAATTGTTGTTTTTTTTGTTTTTTTCCCATTGTATACAAGGCCAGATGAAAGTATCGATCACACGCAAATGCTCTTAATTGCTTTTTAATTCTTATTGTGCACGCACAATTTAACAATGCCATTGTTTGATGGATTAGAGAAAGCTACCAGAAAATTCAACTCATTTAGAAAGAATATATTTATTTTATCTTCGTGGCAAAAATTCACTCTAGGGAACGTTTCAAGACTATAATTATCAAATTGGCTCACAATGGTTATATATGTATAAATATTTGGTATCTATTTTGGCATCTATTTCTAGGAGTTCCCTATAAATGCTGCACATAAGATGACAAGTGTGTGGTAATTTAATTTGCTGGAAGATTTGAGCAGTTACATAAGGTGTGCAAGTTTTATTTGATTACTCATAACATATGAGCTGTCATTGCATTACTTCACAGTTCTGGCAGTGAAATGTCAGCTGGTACATGAGTTTATGACTGGGACCGGATCAGACTTCTTGCGCTTATGAGGTTTATGGTTGCTTGGAAACAAGGTTGATAGAAACAAGTGTCAGAGAGATTAAAAATTCTGTCACATCTTCAGTCGCCATCCACTCAGAGCAGCATGATTTGTTAGAGAAGCATTGTTGTAGCATGCTGGGAGATTCTCCCTTAATTAGAAGTACGCTTTTGTCTCTTTTGTGTTAGACAGATACATCAGTGGACCTCCATTCTTTGTCTATTCTAACTATTTTGAAACTGTAACGTGTCAAGCTACAAGCTACACATGATTTGAAGTATTCAAACTACAATCAAGCGTCTATATTGAAAAAGCAGGTAGCTAGCTAGTGATGATTGTTTCTTGAAATGTAGTAATTTTGTCACACATAATGATGTTGGTTCAGCAATACACAACTGTCGTTAATGACGTCAGGTGTTGAACAACAGCATGTACATGCTCGTTCATATATATTTTCATCTTTATATGCAGTTTCTCCAAGTAATTTCTCTGTGATGCTGCTGTAAATAACAAACATCATCTAAAGTTGACTCTGTTATTTTTGGTCTCCATCAAATCTGCTTTATTTCTAGATGTTTGATTCTATCGTGGGTTCCCTGTGCATCAAACTCTGCGGTACCCTAGGGGTAGAAAGCATACTTACTGTACATGCACACTCTTCAAAAACAGTGCTTTCATTCTGTTGACACTGAAAGATGTAGAAATTCTACGCATGGAATGAAAGATATAGATTGTACTGCATGTCAGCTTGCTCAAGAGCATGATCTTTTTAAGTCACATGTCATTCTAACGAGAAATGATGCTTCTAATCACACTGTAGTTTCAGCCACACAACTTAACGATGCTGTTTGCGAATGTTGGTTTGAACTCTGGTTTTGGAAAACACTGATTCGTTGAACCAAACTTGTGGTGACAGCGGAGGTCCATCTGCAGATGCTTTTAATAAATTCATAGAAAGACACCTGATGATTGCATGAATCTTTACACTCATTACATTTTGATAATGACAGAACTTGTGAAGCTGGCTAATGATGTCTCAATCTAACTTCCCAAAAGCTACATATGAAAAACTTTCAGCATTTTATTCTGTAAAATGGCAAACGACTATATTGTTGACAGTACAGTGGAAGAAATAATCACTCCACAAGTGAGACAAAACAGCACAGTGTTGAACAGATCATCTGCGAGAAACCCGTTTTCAGGCATCAAATAAAAACACATGACGGTATATTTACAGGTACTGTATTTGTAATAATACACATTATCAGTGTTGGGTAAATTACTATAAAAATAATTAATTACTAGCTACTAATGACATATTTAACACTGTAATTAGATTACACTGTCTCTAAAAAGTATTGCATTACTATCTATATCATTCTATATAAAACCCATATTAACCTCAACCAGTTGAGCAATTCAAGGATAGACATGCAACTGCTCTTCTAATTATTTCAGATCAATAATATAAAATTGCATAAATTATTCTAGAACTGACCAACGTATTTAAAGGGAGAAGGTTACATTAAAAACATTGTTTTATATAGTATTGCTCTATAGTCTGAACAGTATATAATGCAATTACATTTGTAATTAATTTGGGTAACACTTTATTGTAACACTTTATTTTAAGGTGTCATGTTACATAGTAATTACCTAATTAAGTACGTAGTAGTAGCCGTTGTTCTTACATGAAATAAAATACACTTACCATGTAACTAAGTTATGGAACAGCCTGTAATTACAGTTTGCAATTATGTAGATGTAATAGACAGCTGTTACACATATGTAACAGGCCGAGTCTGTTACACAGCTACTTGTACACTTAAGTACAATCTTGATACACTTTATTTTAAGTAGCTTATGCCTGTGCAATATTCTGTAATTTTAGAAAGGTATTACATGCATTTAAGCTGTGTACTGGTGGGTTAAATCAAACTAAGGTGCAGCAGGATAAGGTGGACAGTATAGATACACATGAAGTACACTTAAGTACAATCTTGATACACTTTATTTTAAGTAGCTTATGCCTGTGCAATATTCTGTAATTTTAGAAAGGTATTGCATGTATTTAAGCTGTGTACTGGTGGGTTAAATCAAACTAAGGTGCAGCTGGATAAGGTGGACAGTATAGATGCACATGAAGTACACTTAAGTACAATCTTGATACACTTTATTTTAAGTAGCTTATGTCTGTGTACTTACATTTATAATCACGTAGTATAAAGTCTGCAACACATATGTAACAATCTTTTGGTTACATAAGTAGCTGTGTAACAGAATCGGTCTGCATCATATGTGTAACAGTAGCTGCCTATTACATCTACATAATTACAAACTGTAATTACAGGCTGTTTCATAACTTAGTTACATTGTAATACATTTTGTTTCTTGTAAGTACAACAGCTAGTACTAAGTACTTAACTAGGTAATTACTCTGTATTATGGACACCTTAAAATAAAATGTTACCTTAATTTGTAATTGTAATTAAATTACAGAACAATTAAGAGTAATCCCTTACTTTACTTTTTCAAGGGGAAGTAATCCAGTTACAGTAATTAATTACTTAGCAATGCATTAGACTCGACACTGCACATTATATACACTGATCACCAACATTAAAGCCACCTGCCTAATATTGTGCAGACTCCTCTCGTACTGCTAGAACAGCTGTGATGCGCCGAGGCTTTGGACTCCACAAGACCTCTGAACGTGTCCTGTGGTTTCTGGCACCAAGACATTAGCAGCAGATCTTTTAATTCATGCAAGCTGCGAGGTCGGGCCTCCATGGGTCAGATTTGTTGGTCCAACACATCCCAGATTGAGATCTGGGAAATCTGGAGGACAAAGCCATACCTTGAACTCTTGTCATGTTCCTCACACCATTCTTGAACAATTTCTTTGCAGTGTGGCAGGTGCATTATCGTGCTGAAAGAGGCAATAAATTGACAGCTTTCTCCGCTGTATGGAAGAACCCAGACAAACTCCAAAACATTTTGAAGAAATAAATGTCATACAGGTTTGGTGTAACAGTAAATAATGACTTTTGGTGAACTGATAAATCAAACATTCAGCTGAATGTACTAACATGACATATTCAGATATATGAAATATGCAGCAGACTTTTGTATATCAAATATTCCACTAACACGAAGTATATGTTTTCCCTCTCTCCATGATTTTTTCTTCTTCTCTGTGTTTTATTCAAATATTTGAATTTAGACAGCCGTTCTCAGAGAACAGAAGTCAGGGGAATGAGACCTGTGTTTGCAGACACAGCAGACTGGAGACGTATGGGACGTTGTCCAGAATTAAATATGCTCTCTGCTGGAAGACAGAAGGAATGCTCTAATACAGACAGATCTGCTGAAATGTTGCCTCTTTGCTTTTCACTGGTGTCTTATAAAAACTTGTTCTGTCACAAGAGGAAGGCAACATGTTGAATAGTCTCAGATGGACAGCCACTGGGGTTCCATTCACACAACACAAACTAACTAGGGATGCACAATATCACTTTTTCCAGCACTCGTCCGATACCGATACTTTTATTTTTGGTACTTGTCGATACAGAGTACCGATACTGGTATTTTCATTGTATTTGTAATTTTTTTAAATATTGAGTACAGAAACAAAAAAAATATGTATAATGTTAGTTGGTTAACTTCTTTTGTAAAATAGATATATCCTTCAGTTATTTTCACACTTAATTATGTCCATTAAAATGTATTTTACAAGTTTTAGTTACTTTCGCTGTAATTTTTTTTTTGCTCTATGGTACACTATCTTTAATTTAATAGCATTAGAGCTGCTCCACAGTGGCTCAGTACTGTAATCATGCGTTTTGCTGTAATAATGCAGGGAACCACTTGTTATAAATCTTTTTCATCTGAAACGTGCTGTGATTTATATTCCAAAGCGATTTATATAATCCAGAAACACTCATGAAGCATGCAAAACATGAGCAATGCGCGCACGTATTAGAGAGGGACAAGTACAGTATAGCTTAGCGCATTTACACTGGCTGATAGTTTCACTTTCGCCATAAAGTCGTGTATGCTTAAGGTTGAAAGTAAATGTTGTTTATAGTGAATGCCCCTATAAATGTTGTTTTATATTTATGATTTAGTTTTAATCCAAATAATGCATGTGCTAAGTGAGCGAACATCAAAATCACACAACAAAAGTGCGCTCTCTCTCTCTCTCTCTCTTTCTCACTTGTGCATTGTTTTACTTGTTTTTTGAGATATCCAGCCGAACTACAAACTTTCCAGTGATTTCTGTGAGAAAGGGATATTAACTCGATATTAACTCGCGCCGCCGCGCGCTCAATCCACTCAGCGTGCTTGGCTTATCAGCTCGCGCACATCAGCCATACAGGCGTTAATACTGAATGTTTACCATTATATGAATTGCTTACATATACTTCGTAGACATCCTTAATCTCTGATAACTCCATCCTGCTGTCTGTTGTTCTGTTGTTGGTGTTTCTTTGTCTGAATATGGCACTTATCACATGCTGTGTGGTATCGGCGCTTAGTATCGGGGCATTTTAACGAGTACGAGTACAGGAGCACAGTATCGGTATCGGCACATCCCTAAAACTAACAAAAGCTACACTATTTGGTCATAAGTCTTGACAAGTCATTTTGGTTGTAGATATAATTCTTGTTCATAAGGTTAAAATTAAAATGCATTAACACAATCATATTTTGCTCTGCAAAGTGAACTTACAACCGTATTTTGCAGCTGTGTGAAAGTTGTCTCGGAGATTTCTGTCCTCTGGCCCATCACTGATTTCTTCTCCAGTATTTCTTGTCCTGAACTCTCTCCTTCACTCTCTATCTATTGCTTTCCTCTCTTCCTCTGCCTGTCTTCCTGTCTTCCACACCCTGCTGTTTCTCTCATCACTTCCTCTGCTTCTGTCTTCCTCTCTCTCTTCATCATTCCTCCAGTCCCGGTCTCAAGAGCTCTTTGATCAGCAGCATCTGAAAGCACTCATGGATTTTCAGCTGTGAAATTAAGCCGCCTTCCAAACCATGTCCAGGGTTTTAATTAAAGATTTAATATGACTGATTTTTTTTTTTACTCCACGTCATTTGCAGGAATCATTGAAATGGCTCTCACACTTTCAAAAACTTTGACTTCATTTTACAGAGTAGAGTCACAAAACAATGTAACAAAGAAAGAAAATCCTTTTCATTATCCTTTTCAAGGGAAGCATCATATTGTGTTGTTTATAATGCGTCAAGAATCATCAATACACTGTAATTTAGGTTTGACGGCTGTCAAGCAAGCTTATTATTTGCCTACAATTATTTAAATATTGTGCTATGTCTTTCTTTCTTTTCTTATCAGATTAAATAATTGCATTGTAAGAGTTGTCACACTGAAAATCCAGTTTAAGATGGTAACTGTGTTTTCTAACATGGTACAGTAGAAGATTTCTAGCTGGTTGACCAAAAAACAGCTTGACCACCTTGAGTTGGCATGACCAACTTGTGGCTGGTTTGTTGCTTGTCCACAATGCCAAAATACCAGCAAATACCAAAATATCAGCTAATAACCTTTTTTAGACCAGCTGATAATTTTGGACCAACTAGAAATCAGCCATCATGTCTTAAATTGCCACAGATACCAGTTTAGTCCTAATCTTTTAGCAGGAAAAGAAAATGTGGATCCAAACAGATTGGCTAATGTGATTTAGCCTTCGAAACCACCTGGCTGTGGGTTTCTCTTTACACTCCCCAGTGGACAAGTATATTGTAAACATGAATTGCACTAGCAATGTATTTATTATTTAACGGGGGAAATACAGAATTGCACAATATTGATCAGCAGATGTTCTCTCTGTCTCTGTATATGCTTATATCTGATAGCTAATTTGCAGCGCTTGTCCCTGAAATTGTACTCCCTTGTCTGGAAATGATGACTGGCCAAAGGCTGTTCTGTGTCTTGGTAGACTACAATTATGACTTCTTGCACTTCTTTAGTAATTGCCCAAGATTACGCTAAAATTCATTTTCCTTTAACTCTGGGAAAACATATAGCTTGTATTTATCAGAAAACATAACAACATAATATGCCATGACCATTGCAAGGGACATACTTTGTTTTGTTTGTCTTCATCTTCATGTTCTTAAAAGGTACAGTGCCAGTTCTCTAGTACATACAGTCTGGACATACAGTACTTGTCATTTTCATGATGACTCCTCTCTCTTGGCCTCATGGGATGGTAAAGTGCCAATTGGAAACACACTTCACACTCTCAGCAGAAACAGGCCATCCAAGCATTTTGCTTCTACAGTTTGTTTGCTGTATAGTTTGGAAGTAAGCATGTTCCAGCTCTGGGTTAGAGTTGAGCAATTGGCCTGTTAAGATTGGATATGAAAATTCACATTTAATTGGCTAATAATAAAAGAATGTCCTTATTATTATTATTATTATTTCCCTTCATGTATCCACACACAAATTCAAGGTAATCAACAAGTATGTGATGATTTCAAATCAAAAAAAGTTGATAAATATGCAGTAAGTAAAGTAAAACTATACGGCTGTTGATTTAACATGTTAATTGAATACTTTGTTGTTAAAAATAACACATTATAAATGTTTAAAGCATTTAACAGACTTGCCCTGTCCCCAGACCTGTGTATATGCCCCTATAGGTCAAGATATTGGGGCAAAAATTAGTTTATTGCATTTTCACAAGCAACACAAGCAATGAGTGCAATATCACACAAGTGTCCCGAATAGCACAAGTGCAAATGCAATATTGATTTTATACAACAATTCAATAAGTAAGAGCTTAAAATGTTGTTGCATTTGTGGCATAATACCATCTGTTTTTGCTCAATTGTACTTAATCTATACAGCCACAGCATAACTGTTGTGCATCTCCAAGCAACACACAATTTATGAATGAATTTTGAACTAAGCATCTTTGAAAAAAATCGGGTGAATTAATGATTCAGTGGCCCATTCATAAAGAGAGCCATTTACTGTACTTCATTCCTGAATGAATCAGTATTTTGAACAAATCAAATGAATGAATGACTCAATGACTTACTCATTAAGACATGTACCGCTACCTACTAGCAGTTTTAGTTTCTTATTTAGAGAATAGTTTCATTAAAAATGCTGTGATGCTTTTCTCATTTAACACAATAATGGCTTTAAATGATCTATTTGAGGGTAATTTCTCAGATGAATTTGATGTGTGATTATTAGCGATTAATTAACTGGTACATCATGTAATTAAATTATTTATAATCATTTGACAGCCTTAGTAAAAACATATAAACGTGTGCACACCTATGTGTATTTGTGAGTAACGGATTTGTGAATTGCATCTTGATTTTGGTTGCACATTTTGTTACAATTTCATAAATCAATGTTACAATATTGCTTGGCAGCCACAACAACACTGTCTGCAACAGTGTATACAATATACTTTTGTTCTTGGTGTTGAATTTTTTATATAGCCTGCGAGAAGGTGTAGCAGAATCATTTTCTGTCACATCATTTCTGCCTAGCTCTAGGATGCAGATTGTATTCAGGGCATGTTAGACGGCTCCATTAGAGAGCACATTAGGATTCAGCCACATGTGGAGAGAGTAGGTTTGATTTTGCTTTTGGAATGCAAAGTGGTGCTATGAAGACCCAAAGTCGAGGGTCTTGCTGGGAAAGCGAGTTTCATCCCTTTGGGACATTGGTAATAAGCACATGCTGAATCATATTGTCTTAGCTGTTGCACATGTGCTACCAACTGGAGGCAGATGCCTCAGTCACTTAATGACAAAACACTAACACTCTAACAAGAGTTTATGAGGCCTTATTACCAAATGATTCAGCCGCTGCTTGTCAGTCAATTAGCTCTAAGCGCTTCCACCATCCAGGCGGAGGGGTGCAGAAATAAGCTCCAGAAACGGCGTGTCATTTGGCAATGCGCTGCCAGCGTTTTGCTGACAGTGAAAGATGAGTACAATGTGCAGCCATCAGCAGCTCGTAGGCTTGTTTGTTTGTCACGAGGGCAACTGATTGACAGCATATTGTGTCGTGCTGCTCGTTATACTATGTTAATCTCCCACCTGTCTGCTGGATTGCATAATGTGGCACAATGTGTTGTAGCATCAGAGTTGGGTGGATTACTTACAAATTGCAATCCGTTACTGATTACAGATTGCATGATGAAAACTGTAGTTAGTAACGTAATCTAGGTTACTCATTTTAGGTAATGTAATCCGGCTACTTTTTAGATTACTTTTCTTTTACTTTAAACCATTACAGTTTTTTTTCAAATGCTTACACACAAAATATTTACTTGTCACACAGTTTCTGAAAGCTGACACTCAAACAGCAGAAGCACACACCAAATCTGCAAAACAATAAACTAATTCTTGGCCTTTGACTCAGTTTTTAATTTCAAAAAACACTTTTTGCAAAACACACAATTCTTTATGCAACACACAAAAATCTAACAGGAATTAATATTATGGCAAATCTGTTTGAAAATGTTTGCTTTTGAGATGTGATTGTGATATTTTGAATGCAGTGCTTCATTTTGCAAGAGATTAATTTTGTATTTTGTGTGTGCAATTCTTGGATTTGTGTGTAAAGTTTTTAAAGAGAGACAAAGTTTTGAAAATGTGTGTAAGCAGCTGTAATTCTTTTTTTTTTTTTTTTTTTTTTTAATCAAAGGATTATATGCATCTACAAAAGTCTGGGCTTAGCTCTGAATATGTTTTGCAATTGTTGCAAATTGTGTTTCTGCCACACACACGTTCACTTAATTTTGTGTAGACACTCAATCTATGAATATTTAATTAGTGGAATTGATTGATTCCATTGTATTTATGATCAAGGGAATTGTTTTCAGTTGCATGTAACACAGTTGGCTCATTTACTTAATTTGAAATTTTATCATTTCATTCTGTTATGTGTGTTTTCTGGTGCCAACTCATTTATCACAAGAAGATTTTCAGCAATTAACAACTTAAATTTTACTCTGTACGTCGCACAAGTCTATTATATATGGCCAGAGAGTAGTTTGAATGAGACACAGGGTGTCCTTTCTTTAGAGCGAGCTGTTAGTTATCCTCGTGTGTAGAATCTGTTCTGTTGTAATGCTGTCTGACATTAAAAAATATTGTTGTTTGTCTTCAAATATAATCTTTAAAAGCCTGATAAAAGAAAACAATATATGCTAAGGATTAAGACGAATTTGTTGCATAGTGTTCACTCAGTAAATTGGTCTACTCATATAGGCAGAATATTTATTTAGCCTCGTATAAATCAAGTGTTAGTCTGACTTCACATTTTTCCACTTTGAAGTAGAAAATGTTGAGTGCAATATAAACATCTCCAGATGCTTTGATGATCTCATAGATAACTCATATATCCTATGCAAACATAATTAATGGTTCTTATGGTAATTATCAAATACTTGCAGTCATAATAAGCCAGTTTCTTGCATATGTATTACCATGGATGTAAGCTACAACTGGAGACATTTTTTCAACCCTGGAAAATCCATGATCTGGATATATTTTTCCTTGCCAGGATTAAAGGTATATCAGATAATAAAAAAAAAATAAATAAAAAAAAATAATAATAAAAAAAATAAATAAAATAAAATAAAAATAAAATAAAATAAAATAAAATAAAATAAAATAAAATAAAATAAAATAAAATAAAATAAAATAAAATAAAATAAAATAAAATAAAATAAAATAAAATAAAATAAAATAAAATAAAATAATGATAAACTGCCAGGGCATCTCTTTTTTTTCCACAGGATTTTTAAATGATGATCTGATGCAATGGAGAGAGATGTTTAGAGAATGATGCTTGGCTAGCTTGTAGTTTAATAGGCTCATTTCACTGCTGATATTTTTAGTAATGAATGTGATAAAATGGTAATGACACAAACAATTCAGAACAGCCTTTTGCTTACTGCAAGCAGTGCATCTTAATGGGAGATGGAGGCGCGATTAAACATTAGTTTTGATCCAATTGCCACCTGACTAATGGTGAACTGTCCTAAATCCTCGTGCACAGTCTGCTAATTTAACACTCAGATATGATGGCTTTTAGGAATCTGTGATGATTCCACGTCCTCCTAAATCTGTACCGCTCAATCCTCTCATGTGATATAAAGCTGCTTCACACAGTTACTGTGATGAGAAAACGAGACCTGCCGCCATGCAGTGTTTTTGGTGCGCTGGTATAGTTGGGAATTGCACCCCTGCCTCTGTTTATTTATAACAGATTAATAGTAGTAGCGTGCGAGTGTGAAATAAAGCCCTCCGCTGATCCGCTCACTGATGGCACACACATTCACCTAAAAAAAGAGTGTTTTTCAGATCCTAATTGTGTCTTTGACTGGTGTAAGTTACAAAGGTGAGAATTACAGTGTCATAGAGAGTGAGAATGTGGTGTTTTCATCATTCTGGTTGTCTTAACTCATTAAATCCTTATTGAATAGTGACACTGGTGTTGCCACACTGCCTGGGCAGCCATCTGCTGTAGTGTTTTATTCTTCAGGGCTTTTCATAACTAGTAAAACTACTGTGTTATATTTCAAACCTCTGTGAATTTGAAAAAAAAAAAAAAAAATTTATTTTTATTTTTTTTTTAAATTTGAATTTTTTTTATAAATAAATAAAAAAACATGGTAAAATTAAGGGTTTTAAAAGCTAAAAATTTAATTTCTTACAATAAATTTCTTACAATATCTATCTATCTATCTATCTATTTGACTGTCAATTTGGTCTCTCAGTACCAAATTCTCAGGAATTTCTCCCAGTATAATATAACATAACTTCTCAGGAGGTTCTTTAGTTTACTGTATGCCCACGAAGCATCTATAGCATCTACTCATCTATATTTTATTTTACTCATTTTATATGTTTGAATTTTTAACATTTTTAACAAAAAAGTATTTTAGTAGAGTCCATAGGCATCATTTGCATGTGCAACATGATCTCATGAGAATTCGTATGTATTTGACATAAAATGTGGTTCTGCCAAACTTACATTTACTTACGTTTGCACAGAAACTGAAATATACAATACTGACATATTGACAACACCTAAAACATAAGTTCTGTTCTGTGTGATTTCTGCTGCCAA
This sequence comes from Aspiorhynchus laticeps, assembly GCA_023376895.1. NCBI lineage: Eukaryota > Metazoa > Chordata > Actinopteri > Cypriniformes > Cyprinidae > Aspiorhynchus > Aspiorhynchus laticeps. Next base: position 3,786,143 of record CM041811.1, read on the forward strand.
CATAATGTTGAAAAAACAACCCTGTTGTAATACATGACTTCACCATCATCATAATCTTGCTTGTTTTGAATCAGGAGTAACTCATAACTCATTACTTAAAGGGATAGTTCACCCAAAAATGAAAATTAGCCAAAGATTTCCTCACCCTCAGGGCATCCTAGGCGTGTCTGACATTCCTCTTTCAGACGAACACATTCGGAGTTATATTCGACATCGTCCTGTCTGTTCCTATCTGTATAATTACAGTGAATGGTGCCCCTGTTTCTGAATCCGAAAAATAAGTATCTAACATCACAGAACTACTCCACACAGCTCCAGGGTGTTAATAAAGGACTTCTGAAGCGAAACGATGCATTAGTTTAAGAAAAATCTAGATTCTTCAAACTTTATAAACTGAAATGTGCAGCTCTCGAGCAGGCGCGCTCACGACAAGGTGGTCGAGCGTATGACGTAGGTGTAACGAAAGGCGAACGTTAGATCCGCTAATTTTAGCTAATTTTCATTTTTGGGTGAACTATCCCTTTAAGTAGCCATTTCACTGATTCTTTTTGTTTTGTTTGTTTTTTTATTATTTTTTATTTTTATCTCAAGTAATTATTGACATTATTACATTCACTTCTACTTGAATTATTTTTCATTTTTCACAATTATTAAGTACTTGTACTCTGACTTCAGTACATTTTTTGGTTACTCTACCCACATCTGTATATT
>CM041811.1:3791853-3819353 GCA_023376895.1 Aspiorhynchus laticeps
GAACGCCTGCTGCTCTAAGCGCATGGTCATGAATACATCAGCGCACATATTCTCTCATACCTGACACCCACTACATATAATAATAGACTGCACAGAGCGTGCATGCAGAAAGACATTAGTGGATGCTTTACACGGGCACAGAATGTTAGAGAAAGAGATGAGACGTCGTTTACCTTCATTTAACTTTAGGCATTCATAGTGTGAACTGTCATAAATCACAACACATAGTTTGATTTTCAGTACTTCTGCTCTTTCTTTCACAGCCCAGAGAAATCTCATGTTTTGCATCAGATTGCTTTCTGTTTAAAACGTTAAAATAGTTCAGTATTTAAAGCAGCAGCCTTTACAGACTTTAGTGTCATGTCAAATCAGGTACAGTCTCATTGTTGAAATGTTTTTTAAACCTCATGTTGTGGGCGTTTTGATTTTCTTTTCCCCAATAATTCTGGTTAATGTTATGACGTTGGAATAAAATGTACTGACTTTATTCACACAGGGTATAAAAATGCTATTTTATTACCACATACTGGATTCAATTCTTTATAAACTTGTTTTCTTTCAGTTAGCACAGTTATTTCAGTTTCTTTTCAGTTAGTTTTGTACAATATGTATTTTTGGAACTGATTAATTGAATACAAAACCTGTGCTAATTAAAAAGAAAACAAGGTGACAATAAGACTCAATACAAGTTTTGGTGATAATATAGCATAACTAGACCTTTACAAGCAACCAAGTTCGGTTAAAGATTTCAACAGACCACAAGGGAACAAATAATTAAAACAACAACAACAATATATATGTAGCAATATATATATTCTAATAAATTATGCAAAAATAGCACATTGTCAAAATTGACAACCATGACAGCAGCCTGTAGCAATAAATAATAATAATTTAATAAAAAAAAAAAAAAAAAAAAGAAAGATTGCATGTGCCTGAAACATGCATATAGACAGCTGATCAGCACTGCAATGGCCTTGTGTGTCTTTTTTTGTTCTCTCTTCCCATTTTAGAGACGTAGCAGTTGTGAGATGCACAGAGGAAACATATGGCATTTCATTATAGAGCCAAAGCATAGTGTGTACAATCTGCTCAAAGACTGTCTAAATCCTGTGGCGGCCCGCTACATCTTCATCTATGAGAATAGAGGGATACGCACAGAGGTCTAGCTTATATGCCTTCCCACTCCTAGCACTGATACTGCTCTGATTGTGTGTATCTTGAGTGTGAGGCTTCATTCGACTGCCCTGCTGTGACTTCAGAAACATCTAGGGTAAATCTCAGCTGGTGTGTGAACAGCTGCTCTTTATCCATGAGCTGAAACTAAGGGGACAGAAACTATCATAATAATAATAATAATAATACTCAAATTAATCAAAACTTTTATTATTATTATTATTATTATCATTAATTAATTAATAATAACTTCATGATAGGTTGATTAAGTGCAATTAATCACATGTATAAATATTTGCTGAGAAATCCCTCCAAAAGATCATATTTTTTGTCAAACTAAAGCATTAAAAAGGATGTTCAGAAGTCACTATTTTTTGCTTTATTTCCTTTAAACATATAAAAAAGGATTAGCCATAGTCATTAACATAAGCGTATCACTGACCTACAATCCATCTATTTTGCAATAGTTTTTGTCAGTAGAGGCTTGTGTTCATATATTTTGTCCACAATATTTATTGCAGATTATTTGCATTGCACTGTTTTTCATGCTGTGAGTTTTTTTGGTAACACTTTACAATAAGGTGTCATTTGTTAACATTAGTTAATGTATTAACTAACATGAGCAAACAATGAACAATGCATTACACTATTTATTAATCTTTGTTAATGTTAGTTAATGAAAATACAGTTGTTCATTGTTTATTCATGTTAGTTCACAGTGCATTAACTAATGTTAACAAACACAACTTATGATTTGATTAATGCATTTGTAAATGCTGAAATTAACATTAACTAAGATTAATAAATGCTGTAGAAGTATTGTTCATTTTTAGTTTGTGTTAACTAATGTTGTTAACTAATGTTAACTAATGAACCTTATTGTAAAGTGTTACCGTTTTAGTTTAACATTGCGACAAGTTAAAACCAGTTCAACAGGTTGGTCTCTATATATACTTTATGTTTGGGGCATGATTAATTGCATTAATTTCATTATAATTAATCATATAATGAACTAAATTAACTACTATATTGGCTGTTAAATTAAAAGCCCTTAATAACACCCTTTTTGATGGATAGACAACACAAACATGAGTAATTGTTAGTAAAATATTTATTTTTCTTTCTTTCTTTCTTTCTTTCTTTCTTTCTTTCTTTCTTTCTTTCTTTCTCTATTTCTTTCTTTCTTTCTTTATGTATATTAGGTTTCACACTATTACTATTAGACATCGTACTACCATTTTTGCATGAATTGCAAAATACTGTTGGCTTATCAGTTCTTGCAGAGCTGAAACAGCACTGCACAACAGGAAAGAATAATATAAAATAATAATACAACTCATTATTCACATACTTGTCTGTTAAAAGGAACTGGAATAGTTATTGTTTATTTTGTGTTACACAGCTGTGTATACACAACATATAAGAAAGCAGATTTTAGACTGAATAAGTCCCAGTCTTGCATTTAGCAAACAGATTCTGCTGCTGCTGATGTTTAATAAATAGGAAGCCTTTTTCTTTTTACTTAGCAGAGAAGATTAGAGGCTTCACACTCTTATCAGTAGTCATCAAGGGGCTGTCATTTCTTCCCCTGGCCAATGCACACAAATCAACAAAAAAACCTCCCTCAAAGAAAAGACAGACGCGTGAATAACAGTAATTTACATCACAGGCGCTCTGAGCTTCCAGTGCGTTTTACATTCTAGCCCCTCAAATTCACAGAGCATTGCCATGAAATAGAGAAGCAACTTCAAGTGTAGATGAGAGAAGAGGATAAAAAAAGCCACTCCAGGCCTTGCCCTCACGTCTGCACTGCTTCCTTCACCCGACAAGTTTATATATATGTATCTAAAACTATTTATTGCCAACACAGGGTAGAAAGAAGTCAACCGAGGCAAGCTGTCCTTGGAAAGAACAGGACCAGTAATTTAGGATACAAAGTGTTTATAAAGCCGTCAACCATGACCAGTCCTATTTGAATTCCTCTGTTTTGGTCTCTTGAGTTGCACATGGTTCAGTGTCCACAAAAATCACATCAAAACTGTCTCACGCTAATATTAAGAAGAGCAATCTTGTTGATTGCCTACTAGTTTTGGCACCTCATTGGAAATCATTGGTGCTGTGTAACATAATGGCATCTCTCTTCTGAAAAGACCAACTTAGACTTTAGTGAATTTCTAGCTGGTTCATTTTCACCTAGGTTGGAACGCTCTATGGATCAAAATGGATAAATGAAAAATCTCTATTGGAATTGGATATTGTTTAGAACTTTGGAGGTTTTAGAACTGTGTTATTTTATTTATTTATAATAAATAAATAAATAAATAAATAAAATAGCTACTGCAAATGAAATGGAAGTTGACACTCATTGGTTTCAGGAAATGTCAGGACATGTTACTGAAATATCACCCTTGGCAATGCATTTGCTGCATCTCCTGAATTTAAACTCAACAACTTAATGAGACTGAACTTCAGACAGCTCTAATTGTTGCACTCAGACGTGGTGACCCTCTCTGTTTAAGTGCCTCTTAAGAGGTGGTCACCAATTACTGTAGAGCCAGATGAAATCTGAAGATGATGCCAACTCTCTGATGAGCTTGAATAACTGATGATGTCCCGTTAGCTGATTCTTAAGAAGACACTTCTTACAAATCTCTTTCCAGGGAATGTTTGCTTAAACATTTCTGTAATGTTCAAAACAGTAGCCAAATTAAATTAATGGTTCACCCAAAAAATTAAATTCAGATCTACTGTATATCAGGGGTGTAGTTACAGAAAATAAGCATTTAATAACAATGTACTTATTGAGTATATATGTTGTTACATTGTACTTACACATGCAATTACACTCTACAACATTAAAGCTACACATAATCCTACCACTAGCCCTGCTGTAACTGTAAGCCTCTATTGCACATAATTGGTTCCAGTATTATCTTACGAACAGGAGTTTCTCAGTTAATATTGGCAAATTTCACTCTTCTTCTGTACCTTTGACCTGTGGGGTCCCTCAAGGCTCTACTTTAGCTCCCATGTTATTTTCTTTGTATATGCTTCCCCTCGGATCTATCTTTGAGAAGTATGGTGTAAGATATCATTATTATGCAGATGGCACACAAATATATCTTCCTTTGAAACATAAGAATGGAATAGACCCAGTGGCCGCCTGCCTCTTGGATGTTAAAGCATGGATGTCCCTACATTTTTGTTAAGTCTGAATGAGAGTAAAACAGAGATTGTGGTGTTTACGCCTTCCGATACACACTGTATACCAAATCTAAATCTTGGTGTTCTGGTACCTTATGTAAAGCCGTATATGAAAAATATGGGTGTGGTGTTAGACAGTGCCTTAAAGCTTGATAGACAAGTCAACCAAATTTTGAAGTCAAGCTTCTATCAGCTGCGAACCCAAGTCCTTTCTTTCTTTTACTAATTTTGAAAGAGTAATTCATGCTTTTATCACCACAAGGCTTGACTATTGTAACTCTTTTATTTGGGGATCAGTCAATCTTCCTTAAACCGCCTTCAGATGGTTCAAAATGCTGCTGCCAGAGTACTGACGGGAGCTCGAAAGCGTGAGCATATTATCCCTATCCTTCAGTCTTTATATTGTTACCTGTGCACTACAGGATTCATTTTAAGTGCTCTTATTGGTTTTTAAGTCTTTAAATGGTTTAGCACCCTCATACCTCTCTGATCTGTTGATAGACCACCAACCTGCAAGCGCTTAGCGCTTAGGTCTGCCAATTTAAGGCTCTTAGTGGTTCCTAGAACCAGACTCAAGTCTAGGGGTGATCGAGCATTCGCCGTAGCCGCTCCGAGACTTTGGAACAGTCTACCTACAGAAATCAGAACCGCCCCTACCCTATCCATTTTTAAATCAAGGTTAAAATCATTTTATTTGTTTGTTTAATTAATTATAGGTCAGTTTTTGAACAGTTCCTTTAACAAACAATGAAGATGTTCATATGCAATTGCATTGTGGTGTCAGGAACATCAACCCTCCCCACCCACACTGGCTTACTGTACACCATGATGCTCATTATCTCCAAGCGTTTGACAGCCACCTCCACTGAGAAAATGTAGGATAGCAATGGTGAAGGCTATCTTTACGTTGTTTTCTGCCTTACTGTAGTGTTTCTGATGGCACACCGGATGTATAGAGCCACACTCAAACTCCTATCCGGAGTAAATGGATTGCAGGTTTCCTGATAGGAGACGGCTCCTTCCAGTATCCCAATACCTGCCCTGATAAAAGAATTATGAGGAGAAGCTTAGAACCTTAAGAAGCCTTGCTGATCATACAAAACGAGCTCACTAAATCTCAGAGACTCAATATCTTTCTAAACTTTTCAGAACTTCATTTAAGGACGGTAAGAAAAGCCATGAAAGCCTGCCTGGTGTTGCATGGCATTTCATAATGATGTTTACAGCAAGAGAGCAACAATGAGATTGGGTTTCTCAGCATGTAAACTGAAAAATTTCATCATCACCTCTGAGGTGCATTGGACTGACATTTAACACCCTGTGCCGCAGACAGATTTTTCACAATATCTTTTAATGAGAAAGAGTTAAGCAACTTTTTGAGACTTTATTTGAGCCTACATTATTTCTATCTAAGTTTAGTGAGTGGGTACACAATTTCCTAAAATGGGTGAATTGCTTTACAACAGCAACAAATGTACATGTACATCTATCCACTGTAATTATGACAAGGAAGTGTTTACAGTGAATTCCTCTCATTTAACGGGAGGCTCTAAACTGCATTATTTATACTAACTGACTTTTAAACTTTGGTTTATGAACCCCAAACTGATATACAGTATATATATATATATATATATATATATATATATATATATATATATATATATATATATATATATTATATGTACTAAACTGTACATGTCTGCTTATGGTAAAACAAATAATATTTGACTGCTGCGTTTTAATTAGGTCATGGCAACTAATTAAAACAATTTCAAGGAAAATCAATAGGGTTCCTTGAACATAAACACACGCAAGTTTGGCTTTACTGTTCACCGAAGCAGAGCGTGAATTCCAGTGTGATGCTTCATTTTTAATGGTGGAGTGTGAGGTAAAATATAAAAAACAAACATTTTTTTTTGGCAGAAATGCAAATGGCCCACAATACAAAAAAAGAAAGAAACAAAAACAAACAAAAAAACAATATGGGTGGTATTTATGCGATTTGTGTAAATCATAATTGAATATGACAAGACAGAAAACCATAACAAAGTGGTTTTCTTCATTTTTAGGCATATGATTAAGAATGAGTGTGCATATTTTTTAAATAAAAATATTAATTGCATAATTGTTTAGATTATTTTACAGTATTTTTTTAGTTTTTATTGTTGTTTTTCTTCTTTTGTATTCCTTTAAATCACTTTAAATCTCATTATTCTAATTATTATATATATAATTTTATGTAATTATTAAATTTCCTTTAAAGGTGAAGTATGCAGTTTCTGCGTTACTTGTGTCACCTTCAACTACAAAAACAAAGCATATATTCAAACAACCTTTGCAAATGCCACTTATTCATGACACCCTTACAATTATTCTTATTCTTACAATATATATTTTATTTTATCTGAGGCTTGATAGTAAAGAGTTAATGTGTGGCAAACACTTGAGTTCAGCTTACCTATCAAGAAGAAACTCTGCAAGTTTGGCACCTTCATTGAAATCCCAAAAAAATCCATCAAATCTTGTAAAATTACTGTCATTGTTTACCCTTTTTATTTTTACACCGTTGTCTGTCGATGTGTATTTTGGCAAGTCTTTGAATTATAGCTTCTGTTACCGAATCTGAATTGCTCACTATTGGTTAAGCTGGAATTAGATTGACAGATGAGTGGACCGCTCTAAAGCCTGGAAGACTCAGTCTTTACACTTTTGGGAATAGTAAGGATAGCATTGAGTTTGCTGTTTTTTTATTATTTATTTTTATATTTCAGTAGCTGCTCACTTTTTTAATAATATTTTTCCTGGAACTAATACATGCCATGAAGACATTTATAAATTCTCTTCCTTAGTATATATTCCCTTTCCCTTTATCAAAGACATTTGCCTAGCTTGAACACCCCGGGAAGTGCTGAATATATAATTCCAATCCTAACATTTCTATCAAGCTGAGACTGAGAGGTCTGTCTATCGCTCCTGATGAGTGATGGAGGCATGGTTTGGAAAGTGGAAGTATTGTGAAGGAATAGGAAAGGCAGTACAGCTTATTCTCAACAGGGTTTTTACAGAGATGCTGGAGCATGTGCTGATAGGACAGTGTGCTCTATATATTATATTTTAAATTGCATTAAAAACTGTAAATAAATTAAATTGCAAATTAATTTGTGGTGAACATTAACCCACATAAACCAGGAGTACTTGTGAGTTATCATTCTATCATTCACAACTTATATGTTACTTGTTTGCTGTTTTACAATCCTATTTTTGCTGTTTTTACCTTTGAAATAATTTTTAACATGAAAGTGGGAAATGAGTGAGCTTGATGGGGGTTGGTTCTTTAAAAAATAACAAGGTTGTTTGTTTCACAAAATAAATGCAAATATAATATTTAACTGATGCATGTGTTTTCTAATAATGTTACATTTCACCTCACCTACTGTCACAACTTATTCTCTGTTGGCATGCCATTTCACATTGTAGTTGTATATTTCAGCACAACTTTAATTTGCAGCTGAAACTTGTGGGCACATTGTATCACAGTTTGAAATAAATAGCCCCAAAACACTGAGTTACAAACATTAAAAGAAAAATGTGTTGTGCTTTTGTAGAGTCATGCTTTGTGTTTTGAAATGCTTATGCAAAAAGTGTCATTGCCGTTTTGAAGGTTAATGAGTTATTTGACAGTACAAAATTAGCAGCATGCAGGTTTTTAATGACACGAGGGCATTTTTTGGGTGAACTCTGTGTTTAAAGAGTGATTGAAATGGTTCATTTAAATGCTGTTTTGTTCAGTGTGCTCTCCTGTCATTATACCTGTACTCATCTCCTGGGTTTTCCTTATAGATCTCAGCTCCTTCACACTCATTTTTAACCTGATGTGAACTGTTGTGCTTTTAAAGTTATACATCATTAAATTTTAAAGCCAGTCATGTAATATCAAACCCCAAAAGATTTTAGAATATACCCCAAAATGCCTCCTTCCTTCTTTCTATCTTTCCTCTTTCTTTGACATTGTTATGTTTATAACCCATTAATCTTTCTTTGTATGGTTTATTTTTCAGGACTACACATTGACTATGTATTTCCAGCAAGCCTGGCGAGACAAACGTCTGTCGTATACTGAGATTCCTCTTAACCTGACGCTGGATAACCGGGTAGCTGATCAGCTCTGGGTGCCGGACACATACTTCCTAAACGACAAGAAGTCTTTTGTACATGGTGTAACAGTGAAGAACAGAATGATCCGTCTCCATCCAGATGGCACTGTGCTTTATGGGCTCAGGTAACAATTCAAAAGCATCTTTTTATCACCTAATAATAATTTATATATATATACTTTACTTTACAATTAGTATCAGCCATGTTCTCTAGATGTACACAACACCAAACTGATTGAAATCGACAAGACTTCTATATGTGATACAGTGACATAATGTATTTAATTAAAAGAACAAATTAATTAAGATGAGGATTGTATCTGACATGACTACTCCAGTGACTTTTCTGGACAGTCCATGATGAGAAGCTTGTTATTGATTTAATTATCTCTTTAAGTCAGATATGAAGTCAGTAGTACTTAAAAGTTGGCATAGATGCCCATGTGAACTGAGCAACGTGGAGTGAAATTTAGCTTTACTTATGATATTGCGGTCATAATTAATTAAGGGAAGGGTTGTGGAAAATACAGTACCACCATCACAAAAATTCCTATTCAAATATGTTTTGATTTCTCAGAGAATCCCTACAGTTACCAAGGTTTTATAGCATAATTAAAACACAAATTTAAATAACCAGATAATACTACTCTGGACCAAATAAGGATTTAGATCTAGAAGAAAAATGCTGGAAAAAGTCAAATATTTATTTAATTTATTATAGTTTGTTGTTGTTTACTTTCTACTTTTTAGGTAATACATGTTTACATGTTACATGTTTCAGCTTTTCTTTAGGGATACACACTAATTTGTTAGTAAAAAAAAATAAAAAAATAAATATTTCATCAACCCTCAATACTTCAAAGTCCCTGTTGTTCCTGGTGTAATAGTCAGCTGTCCCAAATACTTTTGTCCGTATAGATAGATAGATAGATAGATAGATAGATAGATAGATAGATAGATAGATAGATAGATAGATAGATGGATAGATAAGCAATAACTAAGAACTCTTCTGAGGTATGAAAGAAGTACAATCGACTCAGCTGACCTACTTATTTACTTTTGACATGAGATATTACTGTTAATGAGAAACTAGTTGGGATTTATTGAAGTACTGCCTTCCTCCAAACTATTACCTACTCCAGTAAAGATCCAGCTTAATAAAGCTGCCTGGGGAAAGAAGTTGAATAATTTCATAGCTCCGCTCTCTCTCTCATCTCTCAGCTGGGCTTCAGGATCTTTTAGCACATGGTTTGTTGGCTGTGCACTGGTAGTTGGCATTACATAACCTCTCATCTCCTTTCTCTGCAGCAAAGAGCAATTAGCCAATTGTTTAAGAGCATGATTCATTGGTTATTAAAATCTGGCATATTATTGCCGGGCAATTTAGCTCCTCGTTTATTAGAGAGCGACTGTCCAAAGCAATCTCATCTGTCACTAAACTGTGCAGTCTGATCAAAGGAGTCCAGTTCATTATTCTCTTTGTTGTTCTCAGATTTACATTTTTGAAGAATTTGCTGTCAGGTTTTGTGTAACCGGTCATTCGCTCTAAGACCTGTCACATTTTCTCTCTTACTGCTAAACTTGTGATGTAATTCACTCTAAACTATGCCATTAACACAGAATATACCAGCGTTATGTGTTTAAAATCAACAGGTATTGTACAAAATACAATCAGAAGTGATGTGCGCTGTGAGTGAACACTCTTTTATGATATGTGTTAAAGATGCTGTTATGAGTGACAGGAGGATATAACTTCCTGAGGAATTTCCTGTAGGGGATTTTATGGAGGGATAGTGAGACGTCTCTATTCACACACCTGAACATAAACAGTGAGAAATGCTTTGGAGGATGAAAGATGAATCCAGTATTCACAAGACAACAGACTGTCAATGTCTCTGGTGTTTTTAAATGATTAAAGTATATTTAATAGAAATGTTTTAGTCTTTAGTATTGCTTATACAGCTACAAATCATATATTTTACAATGCATTTTAATGCAAATTGCTAGCTTTCATAATATGTCAAGCATAGATTCTATACACATCTATTAGATTTGTTGTTGTTGTTTTTTTAAATTTGTCCTGAATTGATGAATTGTGCAGATGAATCTTAAATTTCACCAATGAAGGGAAAACATTTGATCAACCATTGATTACCAGTTTTCTAAAATTACTCAGAGGTGCATCTCATGAACTTGGCAAAACTGAGCAAGAAGTAGAAGAAACTAAAGAGGCATGTTTCTGTTGAAATAAGGATCCCTACTTTGGACCATGTTCACAGTCATGACCTTAAAATAGCCGAGGCATGCAGGTTACAGCCGAATCATTCAACCATTTAGGTATGCATTTCAATAATATGCACCGTACTGTAATACTGAATAGTTACTGTGATGCTTCATATTACGGTAGCCCAGTTGCATTTTACATTTTACAGTAAATATATTTTAAACAGATATGCATACTGTAACAAACACTCACACACACACACACACAAACAAACAAACACATGTGCCTATACAGAGTTGTGTCCTTTTCTTTCCTATATCATAATGACATTGTGCTGTAGTTTGTCTGACTGCTAGTAAAAGTGTAACTGTAAATCCTGTCCAGTTTCTTGCAATCAATATCCCACATATAGCAATGTGCAAACTTGTACTGTTAAAACTGATATTTGCCATACAGAAGCCATAGCATATCAGGAAATACTGTTATATCAATAACATTATAAGCATTATAATCTTGTTGTGAACTACGACACAAGGGCTTGTCATTCTGATGGCACTTTTATGTTTATTGACACAAATACTTACTTTTCAGAGATGAACTTAGGGTTTTGAGAAAGTTACAGTCTTTTGTGCAGAGCTGTTTGTACGAATAGTTTTAAGAAATTCACTTACTGGTTTGCAAATGCTGAGGATGATTCGAGAAATACAAAAGTAAAACATAACAGATCACATTTTACCACATGTATTCTGTATAGGAATATATTAGTAACCCTCCCAATATGTACAGTATGCAAGTTTTTCTTCTTCTTCTTCTTCTTCTGTATTTATTTATTTATTTTAAATACGAGAAAACACTAGCAGTCAAAGCCTTCCAAATTTATTTAGAAAATCATAAGAAATTCACAGGTTGTTTTCATATAACCTCTAGTGAAACCAGCAAACAGACCTGTTTATTCAAAAATAAATAATAACAGAGAGGTTGTTTAATAACATTGATGAAGAAACATAAAACCAAAAGGACTTTGACCCAAATTTAAAGGAACGCTACACTTTTTTTGGAAATAGGCTCATTTTATAACTCCCCAAGAGTTAAATAGTTGAGTTTTACCTTTTTTGAATCCATTCAGACGATGTCTGGCGGTAGCAGTTTTAGCATAGCTTAGCATAGATCATTGAATCTGATTAGACCGTTAGCATCTCGCTCAAAAATGACCAAAGAGTTTTGATATTTTTCCTATTTAAAGCTTGACTCTTCTGTAGTTACATCGTGTACTAAGACCGACGGAAAATGAAAAGTTGTGATTTTCTAGGCCGATATGGCTAGGAACTATACTCTCATTCCGGCGTAATAATCAAGGAGCTTTGCTGTCGTACCATGAGTGCAGCAGGCGCAGTGATATTACACAGCGCCTGAAAGTAGTCCCCAGCTAGGTAACTAGTTATGATATAGCTGGGGACTACTTTCAGGCGCTGCGTCATATCATTGCCAGAATGAGAGTATAGTTCCTAGCCATATCGGCCTAGAAAATCGCAACTTTTCATTTTCCATCGGTCTTAGTACACGATGTATGTATTCAATGATCTATGCTAAGCTAAACCCAGAGATCGGCTGAATGGATTCAAAAACGGTAAAGCTCATCTGTTTAACTCTATGGGAGTTGTAAAATGAGCCTATTTACAAAAAAAGTGGAGTGTTCCTTTAAACAACATGTTTGGAATCTGTTGAAGTTACTGCAGCAAAGTTAGAATTCATACTGCCTCTGAATGTGCATCGAAAAGATAACATATTTACAGTTTCAGAGAAAATAAATATATACAATTAGTAACTGCTGTCTTTGTGCATAAGATTATGTGTAATATGTATATTGGCTCAATCTTGGGCATTTTTTATTTAGACTAAGATAGGATAATGTTGCAGATAATGCACAGAGTCCTTGAATATCCTCTCTTGACTAATATATTTCCCATTGAATTGCCAGTTTCTCCTGCAGTGTGTAATGCTGTACCTCGGACACGTTTAGTATGTACTAGACAGTGTTTGTAAATTGTCCCTCAGTAATATTTCAAGGTGATGGATACTCATGCAGGCCAGTCTCATTCATCTTACTCAAAGGCTCTCTGCATAACAAAAGAACAAGGAATATCAAAGTGGACATTTAAATGAGAGACTAAATAATACAGCTAAGTATAAAGAAGTACTTCTAATCATATTTTGTATATACACTTATAGCCATAAATCATTTATTTATTCATTTATTTACATGTTAAAATGGAGAAAAATATCGCTGAACTGGGTTTTAACCAGAGGCTGATGAATGCATTCTCATTATCATCATAAAATAACAGCATGAATAATATATTAGACACACACTGTTGTGTTTATACTCAATCATGCATATTGAAGGTGAAATAACTTCTGCATTATCATCACTGTATGAGACGACTGTCTTGAGCTTGGAGTTGATGATATTGCATTCAGAAGAACCCACATGAGAACGAATGCACTGTGTGGGCAGCATAACTGGATCTGACCAGTGCACATAACATAACCTGGAGTATTTTATTAATATCTTCCTACACTTCACCCGCATCCCAGAGACACTGACAAATATGGTAGGTGGAGGTCAAATGGCTAACTTAATGAGTCATAAATATATTTTGTGTGTATGAATTAAATGAAAAAAATGCTCTTTCTGTGCATTGTGCAACAGGCTCCGTGAGTTTCAATGTAAGTATTGTTATTTTAGGTACAGTATAATTGTGTGTAAAATAATAATTTTATGAATTACACAAGGCACATTTGCTATATAGAAACTATAACAGAATTATACTTAAAATGGGTTTATGTAGATTTGACATACATTATTTATTTATTAACTCATTAATTTATTCATTCGGTTTTAAGCATAAAATCTAAGGAATTAACTAGATGCTATTTTTAACAGTTTTGTAATGTTTTTGTTCTTCATTAAACTGAACATTAACAATTTTTCTAATTAATACAGTCATTCTTATGATTTTGCATAAATAAATGCATTTTTTTAAACCATCATATATCATGACATTTTACTTTTGAATTCATTTGTAATGTTCTTTTTTTTCCTAATGAGTGTTTCTCATTAGATACAGTAATACAATAATTGTTTTTGTTATTAACGCCAATTAAGGACAGTACAAAAAGTCCCATTAGACCTGAGTAGGCCTAAATATTTTATGACTTAAATAATATACTGCATAGATTGTTTTTCTCTTTACAGTATTGAGAATGGGTTTTTATTATTATAGTAATACAAACTGCATATGCATATTTCATGAAAATAATACCAAAATGCAAATCTTTCTCGTTTCTCAGTTCTTCTTTTTCATCTGATGTAATACTTGCCATACTCTAAATTAGCATGCATTATTGACTATATAACAGTGTAAATGCAGGGCAGAGAGGCAGATGTCTGAAAGATGCTCTGATTTAAGCCTGAAGCTACACGCACAGAAGTGAATCCCAATGCACACCTGAGCTTCACATCACTGCTGCACTTCTCAGAGTCAAACCATCTAACAGTGCCCCTGGTCCTCAACACCACCGTCATCTTGAAAGAGAAGTCAGAGACATCAGCAGAAAAAAACAACAACAAAAACTTGGCAATTTGCTGCGTGACATTGAGGGTCAGAAGCTCCATCACCTTGGGCTTGTGAGAATGCAGTCTTACGGTTAGCAGAAAGACAGTTTAACACAACATTTATTATTATTATGATTTAAGATTTTTAGGCTAAACTCTTAAGTATACCTCTATATCAGTGTTTCTCTTATCTTATGTCAGGTCTTGTCGTCTCTCTAATGAGCTGATGAGTTGAATCAGGTGTGTTTGATATGATAAAGTGTTGGTGTGTCTCCAGGAACAGGGTTGAGAAACTCTACTGTATGTAAGGGTATATCTTAGGGACTGTAGTTAGTTAATTTTTTGTCCCATTTTATGTTAGATGTCCTCAGTTATGATGCACTTACATTATAAAACTAAGTTTTTGATATAATGTACTTACTGTTTACATACATATTCTGAAAAAAAACCACTTGAAATATGGGTAGGAAAAGGTTTAGGGGTTACAAAAAGTATAATACTTATGTTATAAAAGTATGTAATTTTAAAAGATAAAATTTGTACAATTATTACTGTTTTTGTTACCTTAGTTACCCCTTTAAAAGGTAATAATATGTACCTCTTAGGTAATAATATGTACATTTAAGGCACTGATGTGCAAATGTGTATCTTTTAAATAGTAATAATAATAATAATAATAAGCAAAATTTTGCTCGGAATTGTTTTAGATATGTTCCACAACATACAACATAAACTCATTAAAGTCAACGACCCATTTATTTAAGCTAGGGATATCAAAGTACCAGTACTTTAAACAAAATCAATATTAAAAGATTAACATACTGTATATCCAGTGTTTGGCACTCATAAGCTTTCTAACTGACAGGTATCTGTTTTTGAATGTTCACATACAGATACACTTCACCATAATGCAGTTAATACATTGATTTGTAAAGAAAAGTATGTGTCAGATCTGCACATTACGATTGTGGTAAAAATATAGACCTCATTTTCTAATATTGGTGGACAGCAGTGTTTATTTAATTGATAAATAATTGAAGGCTGTATGTCATTGTTTTAATTTGTTAGACTTACTGTTAGTATTTAACCATCAATATGAACAAAACAAAAATAAAAAATCTGTTCAATAGCATATAGTGTTTGGAGAACTGAAATTGGTTTCAAGAATCATGAAATTTTACTGGCATTGGCACTATTGCAATTTTGATTTGAGACGGAGATGTGAGTTTAAGCACAAATGTTTAATCACTGGTTAGATGAGTAACACTGACACGAGTGCTGTCCCGTCATAAAGCAAGAGCCTTTGACTTCACTGACACTCTTTACATGTAAGATCTCCAGCTATTATATGCACTCATGCTTGATTATATGAATATGCATGAGAGCATATCCTAATTAGATTGAGAAACGCTCTTTATGTATAACTAATTATAGTATAATTAGCCCTACATTAGTTGAACTATCTTGCTGAAGTAAATAAATGCATTATTAAAATTATATGATCAGTTACCAAGTGCCTCATAAATCTGCATTAACAGTACTGAAAGTTTCTGCTCAAGTTCATCGAGTTTGCTGCTTTTGTATTACTTGAGGTCAAATGCATCATTTGTGACAAAATGTATATTACTACTACTACTACTACTACTAATAATAATAATGCTTATGATAATTAGCTTCTGAAGTAAGCTTGGGCACACCAGCAAGAAGTCATAATAATTTACTTACTGCCTTGTTTACTAGACAGTCAGTATGCCATTATATATAATCTGCACTGTTAATTAAAGATTGTTTGACTTTGGCATTGTTGTGGCCCTGCAGTAAAACAGATGGCTTTGTTGTCTAAGGGGGGTTTTCATAAAAAATTTCAATGTTTTTATCAGAATGATGACAATTAAAGTCTCATTAAAGACTGCATTAATTTAGTAGCATAGAAAGTGTCCACTTTCAAGCCTTTTATTTCTGTGTAAAGTTTCACTTTCTGAATCTAATGCTCATTTCATTCCACCTTTGCAACCTGACATTAAACAGCCTATTCTAGTTCTTTTAAAAAACTTTTGCATGTGAAACACAAACAATTCACCAAACAGCATGACCGTAAACAAAAAGTTTTGGCCAACAGAAATGCCAGTGTTGTTTATGTTTACTTGTTACAGCTATTACAAACACATGATGATTTTAAGTCAGTTTTGAACTAGATGTTTAAAATCAACATGTAGTACTAACTTACCCTGGTCTTAGTACATTTATGCAATTATACTGCTGTAAGAGTTTCAAGTTTGCCATAATTATCAAACAACATCGTAGATCAGCTGAAATGACGTTTCCTCTGAAATATAGAATAGATTTGGTGGTTTGAAAACCATCTGCTGCTGCAAGCTTTATCATTCACAATGTTTATGTCACATTACAGGTCATTTATGTTATTATTATGTCTCCTGCAATGCACTGATTTAGTGATTTTGTAGGTAACACTTTTTTTATAGTCTACTTTAGACATATGAATAACTTTGCAATTACATGTCAACTAGCAGTCATTAGAGTTTTAATAGACTGTCTGTTTAATATTTACTGTATATATATATTTACCGGTTTAAGCAGGTTTTATATATACATGTATATATAATATTTTATTTTATTCTATTATTTTATTAGATTTTTTTTTTTTTTTTTTTTTTTTTAATTATTTTATATATTATTATTTTTATTTTTTTTGCCGGGCATCTGGTGTGCCTGTTGTTTCTTCACCTTCTGTACACTTGAGCTAAGGACACTGTCATCTTGTTATCTCCCTGTACTTTAAATGTGGCAAATATCTTTTCTTTATCTCTGATCTTTTGTGCTTGTACCTCTACTCAATCTTGTACTCTTCTGAACTTTCCCTCATATGAGCAATATCACCCGAGCAGGAGTGTGATATGGCTCTATATCAGCACAGCTCACAGTCATGTCGGTACAGAGCCGTATCCATCTCCTGCTCATGTCAGATTGCATTTATACGTTCCACAGAATACATTTTTAAATACCCCAAAAGTTCTCTTGTGTAACTACTTTCTTCCACCGAATCTGCTGTTGATTTCTTCCACCCGCTTGTCACAGAGAATGAAGGAGGTAAAACAGTATTTACGTTTTCAAACAGCTGTTCCTAATTTTCTATTCGCTATGGTGTTCATTTTCTATCCACTATGGTGTTAAAGAGTCATTTTCAGATTTTCAGGACACAGTCAGTGGAGTTTTCCTGCATATCTATTCAACAAAAATATGCTGTTTCAATAAATGATCAATTTATTAAACAGATTAGTCTCAATAAGCTTCATCATTTAACTGTGTGGCAAAAGTTTACATGGAATACAATTCCACTTAAACTCCTGGCAATGACAATAGTATGACCCAGTTTAAAGGCTAGTATAATTATATTATGGCTGCATCTGAAATCAAACACTAGGTACTTTTTGAATAAGTAAGAGACTTGTTAAAAATATGCTCTGTATAAAAAGTGTGTAGTATGAAGGTAATCTGGATGTACAACATGTGTCACTATATTTGCATGCACGTTTATAATGCGATTATAATGGGATTTTGGAAATGTTGTGATTCAACTTTTTTAGTAAACAATACTTTAATCAAACTATTGCAACAATCAAACTATACTATGCAATTTAATCGTTCATAATTGGAGTAACCATAATTGCATTAAATTATGTAGCGTTCACCGATTTTAATTGCAAGAAACAGGCATGTAAACACCTGAATTCTTATCTTCATCCAGAAACAGTGCGGAGAATGTGATAGCAGCATAGGCAACCCCAGTTATAGCAGCATTGCTATGTTCATGTCTATAGAAATGTGTTTTGCATTTGACGTAAGTGCATTAAAACAATGGCCAGTGAGTTCATAATTTGTGCCGTGCATTGGGGTCAAGGTGGTAAAAATAACCACAAATTATTGTAAAATAATGAAAATGAAGACCGATCGCTGCTTTTGAATCACTCTCGAGGTACTTTGATGTCATACACCGAGCGTTGCTTCAAGTCGAACACACCTAGGGCCAGTTTTACTAAACAGGGCAAATTAACACGAGATCGCAATTCCAAAACAGCACCGATGGGTGTGAAAATTTCTGCAGGTGTTTTACTCACAACTGTGCAAATTAAAGAATGCAGATGCAACATCTCATTTACATATCGACCAACGTAATATACCAAGTGCAGCGCAAATCAGCGTAGTCACAAATAAAGAATAAAGAAATAAATAAGCCACAGTACATTGAAACGAACCGGAGGCCAAACAATTAAGGTTTGCTAGGTTTTGATAGACCTGGTATTGCGTGACTCCTAGTCGAGGGTTCAAAGTCGTCTTTTAATTCCTGAAGCAAATTAAAAATAACATGGCTTGGCAAACGATGTTGGATAATGTGTTCTTCTGGCATTCAAATAAAAATTAGGATATGTGTGGAAAAAAATCCTCTCTCTTCTACCACGCGCTCTCTGTTCTCTGCAACAATAATTGCATCCATTTCAAGTGCAAAATAGTTTAAGACATGCTTTTTTCGGGCATTAAATAATGGCGCAAATGCCAGTAATTTGACAAGCGCAAACCTTAGTAAATCTCGTTGCGTGATT
Organism: Aspiorhynchus laticeps; assembly: GCA_023376895.1. Taxonomy (NCBI): domain Eukaryota; kingdom Metazoa; phylum Chordata; class Actinopteri; order Cypriniformes; family Cyprinidae; genus Aspiorhynchus; species Aspiorhynchus laticeps. The sequence goes on from CM041811.1 coordinate 3,810,850, forward strand.
CATTTTAATACTCTCCTCCCATAAGTTTTGCGTCTGAAAGGGAAACTCCTAAAAATGCATATTCAATAAGGTCAGGTGCAAAAATAACTGTGTCCACGCCTTTTCAGCGCTAATTCGTCACTGCACGTCTTTAGTAAAACCTGACAGTACAACTTTAACGCCAAAAGACGGTTTGCGCTGGCGCAAGCTGTTAGTAAAACTGGCCCCTAATGTGTCCATCAGATGCACACATCAGTATCTCGTTGGAAATAAAAGGTCGAAGTGACGAACTGAGAGAACACATTGTTAAAGAAATTATGCTGTTGATGTTTGAGCTGCTAATTTTCTAAATTATGTGGAGCATTATGTGGTAATGCACCGTGCATAAATGCTTTGAAATAGCAAGCCAGTCAAAAGATCTGCCATCCCAGTCATATGGCCAAGAAATCCAACCAGCCGCAAACCACCCAGGACTATATGTGTCCTCTATTATTACTGTTATCAACACATCCTTTCGCCAGTTACTAACAGAATTGGTGCTTTTACAAGCTTCTTAATTTTGGCTAAAATCGTCGTTCAGGTAAACAGTACCGAGTCAGCTCTGTATGTTTTGAGGCACTTTATTTTAGGCGAAGCACTTACTCTGCTGATGGAGAAAAGTCTTCACTTATATGTCAAGTTGTCTAAGTAGGCTCTACCACACTCTTACCTTGAAACTCTCTCACTAACACCATTTGCTACCTTAACAACAGCTGCCAGCCCTGCTAGCAAATTTAGCAATCTGAACAAGCTCTCCCTGAGGAATTCATATCAATCTTTTTCCTCTTTGTTCTCGCAGAGGCTTGCCAGTCGTCTAACACACCCAGGGCCCTTATTCTGCTTGAGTGATTTTGGCAGGTTATAACTTTGAAAGGTGAAAGAGTGCAGCCCTAGACAAGGCCAGCTGTCTCTCATTGCTGTTTCCCTTCCAAAATGAATGTAATGTTAATTATCTCACCAACCAAAGCCAGCACAGGCTTTATTAAAAAACGAATAGCTTTTCAATATCAATAAGCAGACACCAGGAGCCTTTGTAACTCAGAAGAAAGGTGTTTTGCAAAATATCTTTCTTCCTATGGTCACTTTGAATGACATAACGTGGTGGCCAAAATGATTATAACACTAGTGTTTCCAGTTAGTTATTGCTATATTTTGCTGTAGTGTGTCAGAAGGAAATATCAGTTTACATTTCCAAACATTCATTTAGCCATTAATTGTAATAATCCAGTGATATTTTACACAGATGATCTGATCATCATCAGTCTGTCTGGAGTCACATGAAGAAACAGAGCAAACTGAGACTAAATCCAGAAGATCTGTGTCTCAAGACGCTTCAAGAAACCTCCTGCAAAGCTACAGTGCTGTTAAAGGTTTTAGGCACTTGTGTAAAAATGCTGTAAAATGAGGATGCTGTCAAAAATAATGTCATACATGGATTTTTTTTATCAATTAGCTTCTATTAACTAAAGTAAATCAACATTTGTTGTGAGCATCTTTGTGTTTAAAGCAGGTTTTGTCCTCGGTGCTCTTGAGCAGAGTTTCTCAGGAGCTTTGCAGGTTTCTTGAAGCGTCTTGAGACACAGTTCTTCTGGATCTGTGTGTGTGTGTGTGAGTGTGTGTGTGTGTGTGTGTGTGTGTGTGTGTGTGAGCAGAGTTTCTCAGGAGCTTTGCAGGAGGTTTCTTGAAGCGTCTTGAGACACAGTTCTTCTGGATCTGTCTGTCTGTGTGTGTGTGTGTGTGTGTGTGTGAGCAGAGTTTCTCAGGAGCTTTGCAGGAGGTTTCTTGAAGCGTCTTGAGACACAGTTCTTCTGGATCTGTCTGTGTGTGTGTGTGTGTGTGTGTGTGTGTGTGTGTGTGTGTGTGTGAGCAGAGTTTCTCAGGAGCTTTGCAGGAGGTTTCTTGAAGCGTCTTGAGACACAGTTCTTCTGGATTTAGTCTCAGTTTGTTCTGTTTCTTCATGTGACTCCAGACAGACTGATGATGATCAGATCAGACAAAAGTATCACTGGATTATTACAATTAATGTCCAAATTAATGTTTGGAAATCTAAACTGATATTTCCCACTGACACACTACAGCAAAAGATACAAATAACTGACTTCAAACCAAAATACTAGTGTTATAATCATTTTGGCCACCACTGTAAATGATGTTAGGGTAATTATTTGTGTTTCTTTAGGGTTAAGTCTTGAGCGTGAGGTTAATAATTTGTTTAGAAAGCCTGTACCATGATCTGGCCCATTCTGCTCTCTTTTTCCTCAGATTCGTCAGCATTTTTAATGAAACCTTGTTATTAAAGGAAGCGATATACAAACGCTGTAGTAGAAGCTGAAGCTAAGTCTCTGTTAGGAGCACCTGCACTATTACCAATGTGATATACTGTAACCAGTGTTGGGCTCGTTACTCAAAGAAAGTAATATATTACTCATTACTAGTTACTCCTTTCAAAAGTAACATTGTTACTTTACTTATTACTTTCTAGCAACAGTAATTAGTTACACTACTAGTTACATTGTTTCTTCACGCCCCACAGAAGTTGTAACTGTGTATCTTCCACAGAAATGTTACTAATAACATATTTCTGCTTCATCATTTGACCAAAATCCACATTAATAGTTATTACAAACACTCAATAGTGATTAATAGTGACATTCAAGTAGAAGTGTTGTATTAATCTCATTAATGTGTAGCTTGAAGCTAATTGTAATTTCTCCATTACTCATATATGATTATATTGCATTATGTATTTTATGAAATCACATAAGTTTGTAAGAAACTGTTTAATTTTCCAAAAAGATGTTTAATTATAGTAATATAATGATCAGAGGGATGTAATGCAGAGTAAAGTAATACACAACTGTGCTCAGATCATCTTTTTTTCCTGACAAAATCAATATAATGCAATATTTATATCTGCTGAATGTAAGCTTTTCCATATTCCAAGCTCACCTGCTGCACCTCATCACATGCATGTGCGAGTCGTGAAAATTATGATCATAAATCTAGGAATTATTTGATTGTTGGATTTTAAATCAGCATCAAAAGTAACTAAGCTGTTTTATGGACGGTAACTGTAATATTATTACTGAAATCTTATTAGTAATTAGTTACACTACTAGTTACTGCAAAAAGTAATATTATTACAGTAACTAGTTACAGTAACTAGTTACTGCCCAACACTGACTGTAACGTATACATCAAAGAAGATATTAATACCCCTTCTGCTTGCCCTCTTTTCTTTGGTATTCCCACTTGCATGCGAACTACGGGAGCTAAGCTCGGCTCCCTTAATAAGACATGCTCCCCTGAAAAAGTGATTTGTGAAATTCTGTCTCAAAAAATATTGACAATGTGTTATTTTGACGTGCAATTTCAGTTTTGTGTAATGTGATCAACGTGGATTATTATGTGTAAAATTGCAAAAATATCATTCAATGCATGACGGCGATTTAAACCTAATTCACTTCAATAAAGATAACTATACATGCTATTCTTGTCATGAGCATCAATGTGGGCGCTGTGGTGCAAATTCCACTCATGTTTAGTACGTTAACTCTAAGCAAAGACTAAAGGGACTTTGCTCAAAGATTCGTAGAAAAAATGTAAACATTGGAGGCCGTTGATCTGCTCGCGAAGTCCTTGAAATCCATTCTGCAGTTAGCATCATATAGCATCATATAGCCACCATAGCAAGAAGAACACAAGGCATTCTGTGTTAAGGTAAAGCATGTTATTCGCAATCATGTGTTGTGGATGGGTTGTTATAGGTCTGCGTGACTCTCGATTGACAGCCTGATGCTAAATAGACTATTTGTGGCTGTTTGTTGTTTCACCTATCAATTCGTGTCGATAAAGTACAATAGGGTAAATCCCTTATAGTGATTCATCCTATATAGTGCTTGCATAAAGCAAGTAGTGCATACACTTGTAGCTGTTATGTATCTTTGTAAGTCATTGTAAGCGCACACCCCCCCCCCCCCCCTTATAAAAAAAATTAATAAAAAAAAGTGGGCTCCCCCAAAGTCCACGGTATAGTTCGAACACTGCCCACTTGCTTTGGGAACCACAGCTACGACACGGACGCAAGGTGATTCTGGTACGACCTGAAACTAGGACACAGATTTTCACTCATCTATCAATCCCTGCAAGAGGATTTCTCTTGCACCGTCCACCGCAGTGACTGCAGTGAACGCCTTCTCTCAGTTCAAACACTCTTTACTGCTCAATTCACATGCTTTCTGTTTTGAAGAGAAAAACGGGGACTATTCAATTCTCTAAAAGCTTTTCAGACTTGACATTGCAGTCATAGATTCAAAAGGAAGTGTAGTGAGATGGTTATATTAACTTTCATTCTTTACACAGCTATAAATAAAGCACATCTTAGTACTCTAAAAATGTCAAGCTCTGTTTTGTAGCAGCAGCAAGTGCCAGTGAACCCATACATTTTGGAGATCAACAGCTATGTTTCCCTCATAGAACATCATGTTTACTCGGGAGTATGTGACATATGGTTGATTTTATCCACCAGTAATGGACTGGATCTGTAAAGCTGTTAGTGAAGAGTTAACATTTACATGCGATTGTTGATTTCAAGGAAGTATTTTTGAAGCTAGAGATATTTTATTTATCCTTAGGCTTTTAAAACCCTTAGTTGTGCTAATGCACATAATTTGAATCGCATCATTGAAATTTTGCAGTTATAATGAAGTTATCTTGTGCAGAAACATGCATATTTTTATCCTCTGTTGTTGTTTGTGTGGTGGTTATTTTATTATATTTTTTAGGGGTTTGAGGTTTTGTGGTACTCAATTATATTCATGGAATAGCACTAATCTGATCCATTAAGCTGTGGTAAATATTGAATGCTAACTTTGATCTCTTTTTAAAGAAGACACTTGGCAGATTATTGCTGAAGTGAAAGTTTAAAAAGTAAAATAAAATAATAAAGTTATAGAAGTTTGTATCTTCAAATATGTTTATTTTTTCTTACACCACTGATGAATCTTGTTTATATATTGGTTCACACTTTATTTTAAGGTCCAGTTCTCGCTACTAACAAATGATATATGACTTTTGCCTCAGTAAACTCCTAATTTGCTGCTTATTAATAGTTAGTAAGATAATTGTTAGGGATGTAGAATATGGTCATGCAGAATATGTGCTTTATAAATACTAATAAACAGCTATTATGTTAGTAATAAGCATGCTAATAAGCAACTAGTTCATAGTGAGAATTGGTTCCTATACTAAAGTGTTTCCATGTATTGTATTTATGTATTATTCATATACATTGGTGTGAGATTTGGGCAAGGCCTGTTTGTGGGGCAATGGGGAAAGTGTTCAGAAAAGCGGTTATAAAAATAATTTTATAAACTTTGCCTTGAAAATACATTACATGAACAAAATATGATGAAAAAAGGCAAAGGAATGTGAAAGAGTTTTGTATGTTGGAAATACATTACTCTGGCATGGACACAAGTTTATAATGAACAGAATGCTAGAGATATAGTTGCTTATAGTGACTAACAGTTACACGCTCTGTGTGCGCAGGATTACGACCACTGCCGCCTGCATGATGGACTTGCGCAGATACCCACTTGATGAGCAGAACTGCACGCTGGAGATCGAGAGCTGTGAGTGTCCCACGAGACGTTTTTCTTTCTTTCTGTGCATCAATTTTCATATTCATAAATGCATTTTATATATAGTGTTTTTTTCAGATGTTGTTATATTCCATCCTTATGCTACAATGATTCAAATTATTTCCCCACCGTATTCTGCACCCCATAGCCCATAATAACAAACGAAAATCCCAGGATTGTGAGAACTTAAAAAAAAATCTGTTATATTTACGGTAAAAAACTGGCAGCTGTGGTTGCCAGAATTTTACTGTAAAAAACATGGTAGCAACATTTTAGGGTTTACGGATTTAACTCAAATTTACAGTTAAAAACTGTATTTCATTAACTGATATAATGCTAATATACCAACCTGTTGAAGTTCTGAAATCTGTTTTGTATCTTTGTAATACACTGATAACCATCAAAATCAGGTGATGATGAGAGAGTCACATGACGAACCAAAGCCTATCACAAGCAGCTTTTCCACAAGCTGAGAAGACCAATACTAGTATATATATATATATATATATAGAAGGTGCACAGTGTCATTCACACAACCACTAAACACCATCATGGTGACACATGAAACTGAAATATGCAATAAACATTAATTTAACAGCATTATATGTAACATACAAACCTAATAAGCATAACTGATAAGAAGAAACATAGTTATTTCAAAGAAAAACCATCAAATGTAAAATGTGATGCAGGGAGTTCTGGGAATGTCAGTTTACCTTTTTTTTTACTGTAAATTATACATTATTTTTCACTTCCAAAAATTGTATTTTACTGTAAAATTACATGAAATGTCTATTACAGTTTTTCACCGTATATAGTAGGGGGACACCGTTATCCATTTAACAGGTTTTTACTGTAGCATTTCCACAGTTTTTTACCATTAAAATCACAATAATTTTTTACAGTGTAGGTTTGGGGGGTGGGGGACAGAAATATCACATTGCATAAGTATTCAGACCCTTAACTAAGCACCTTCAGCAGCGATTACAGTCTTTTTCGTGTATAATATGACAAGCTTTGCACACCTGGATTAGGAGGTTTTCTGCCATTATTCCCTGCAGATCCTCTCAAGCTCTGTCAAGTTGAGTGGGGACCTTTGGTGGACAGAATTTTTCAGATCTCTGCAAAGATGTTTGATTGGGTTCAAGTTTGGGCATTCATGTGTCTTCACTTCCGTCTGGTCGCTCTGTCATAAAGCCCAGGCTGGTGGAGTGATGCAGGGATGGCTGTCCTTCTGCAAGTTTCCACCTGAGTGGCAAGCAACCTCCACCTGGGTTCTTGGTCACCGGGAGGCCATGCAGCTCCTTGAAGATTTATTGGTTGTTCCAAACCTCATGCATTTAAAAGATATGAAGGCCAGTCTGCTCTTGAAAAACTTTAATGCGGTAGGTTGTTGTGCCCTTCCCCAGATCTGTGCCTCTGTCTCTGAGCTCTGCAGGGCAGCTCCTCAGACTTGGTTTTTGCTCTGATCTGCATTTTCTGCTTTTAGACCTTGTATAGACAGGTGTGTGCCTTTTATGTCTAATCATCTGAATTTGCAGCAGATGGACTCTGGTCAAAGTGTAGAAACATCTCAAAGATGATCCAGAGAAATGGGATGCAACCTAATTTCTCACAAAATTCAAGTGTCATGTGATGTTTCAGTTTTTTTCTCTCTCTCTTCTTTTTAATAAATTTGCAAAGTAATCTCAAATTTAGTTTTTGCTTTATCATTAAGGGTTATGAGGTGTATATTGGTATGAAAAAAAAGTTAGTGTTTTAGCATGAGTTTGCAACATACTAAAATGTGAAAAAAGAGGGTTTGGATACTTTAGCAAGGCACTGCATACATAGCATTGTCTGGACAGGATGACTGTAATTTACATTACATATTGGGTCAGGTTTGACATCATTGTCGATGTCAATGGCTTTTGCATGTGTTGTCAAGGACATTCAAAGTTTGAAGTATGCACATACGTTTTTCAGTCTGGTTCTCATGAGAGCACCTGGAGATTTGGTTTGGTGCTCAAACTGCACATAGTGTAACCCATAAAAAAATAGCTATAAAAATAAAACAATTAATAATAATAGTATTATTGCAATTTATTTATAATAAACAAACTAATAAATATTTGTAATCTATAGTATTGCAAAAAAAAAAAAAATTGGTCGGTATGCAAATGAGTGATTTACCCAACTTTACATATATATTTCATTCCCTGATTTCACAATTGACCTCTAAAATAAGGTAAGAATATAAAGATACAAAACCAGAGATAATACAGAGGCCTGTCCTCTGTTTAGGACCTCTGCAAGCAAATAACCGCACTCATGTAAAGAACCTGGGTGTTGTTTTTGATTCAGAGTTAAAATTCGACAAGCAAATAAACTCTGTTGTCAGAGCCAATTTATTTTCCAGCTTAGGAGTTTACAGAAACTGAAATCTTTTCCATCTTTTAGTGATCTAGAGACAGTCATTCATGCCTTCATTTCAACAAGGCTTGATTATTGCAATGCTTTATATGCTGGTGTCAACCCTTTCACGTTTCACCAGTTTTTTCTCTTGCAACTGGTTCAAAATGCTGCAGCTCGCTTCTTAATGGGGAAGAAAAAGAGTGAGCTTATCATCCCTATTTTATCACATTTGCATTGGCTACCAGTTAAATTCAGAATTGATTACAAGGTTTTGACTTTTGTATTTAAAGCCTTGCACGGTCTGTCTCTAGTGTACATCTCAGACCTTATTTGTCCATACTCCACCTGAAGATCTCTTAGATCATCCTCAAACTAGTAACCGTCCCATTGTCCTGCTTAAAATCTATTGGTGACTTTTCTGTATTAGCCCCTAAGCTGTGGAATTCACTA